>CM040438.1:16156930-16230496 GCA_022702705.1 Papilionanthe hookeriana x Papilionanthe teres
AGTTACGTGCTGCTGTATTTCGACCAAAGTTAACTTTTTAGTCGAAAGTCGACATATTGGGTACTATGGGTGGCCATCAGGTCGAAATCGACTATTTCGTCCAAAATCAGACATTTTTGATCAAAAGTTGACCTATTAGGTTAAGGATTGACCATTTTGACCAAAGTTGACTTTTTGGTCAGAGATTGAGTTATTGGGTTAATAATTGGTCATTAAGACAAAAATTGACTTTTTTTACCAAAATCGAATTTTTACTGAAGAAGACCATTTTTACTGAAGATGTCTTTGGTCAAAAGTTGATATATTGGGTCAATGTAATTGTCATTGGGTCTAATATTGACCTTTTTAACCACGGTTGACTTTTTGGTCAAAAGTTGACCTATTGGGTCATTGGGTGGTCATTAGGTCAAAAAGCTTCGATCATTTGACCAAAATCGACTTTTCGGTAAAAAGTCGACCTACTGAGTCGATAGGCTCGTCATCGGGTCAAGGATCGACCATTTCGGCCGAAGATGACTTTTTGGTCAAAAGTCGATCTGATGCAGTTAATGGGTTGGTCATTAGGTCAAGAATTGATCATTTTTACCAAAGTTAACTTTTCGGTCAAAAATTGGCTATTGGGTCAATAGGTGGTCATTAGGTCGAGATCGATTTATTTCGACCAAAATAGACTTTTTGGTCAAAAGTCGACCTATTGAGTCGATAAGCTCAAGTTATCGGGTCAAGGATCGACCATTTCGACCAAAGTCAACTTTTCGGTCGAGAGATCGAAACTTGTCGGGTCGAATAATCGGTCATTAGGTTCGAAAATCGACTATTTTACGTCGAAATCGAATTTTTGGTCAGGAGTTAACCCATCAGAGTCGACGGGTGTATCATCGGGTTCGAAATCGACCATTTCGACCAAAAGCCGACTTCGAGTCAGAAGTCGACCTTATTTGGTCAGTGAGGTCAGTAATTGGGTCGAGAATCGACCATTTCGACCAAAGACGACCATTTTCACCAAAGATGACGTTTTAGTCGAGAGTCGACTATCTATCAGATCGATGTGTTTGGTCATCGGGGTAAGAAATAACCTTTTTACTAAAGCCGACTTTTTCGCTGAAAGCCGACCCGATAAGTGGTCTATGGGTGGTGATTTGGTCAAAAATTGACCTAATTGACTTTTTGGTCAAAAGTTGACATATTGGCTCAATTGGTGGTCTTTAATCAAAAATTGACTATTTTGACCAAAATTTACTTTTCGTCAATTGAAGTCGACTCTATCAGAGTCGATGGGTTTCGTTTCATTGGGTACGAAGTCGACCATTTTCGGCTAAAGTTTACATTTTCGGCCGAGATTAACTTTTTGGGTCCATAATTGGTCATAAGTCCTAAAAATCGATCATTTCGACCAAAATCGAATTTTTGGTCGAGAGTTAACCCAGCGGGTCGATGGGGTGGCTCATCAGATTCGTAAATCGACCATTTTTACCAAAGATGACTTTTGTCAAAAGTTCAGTCTATTGGTCAATGGGTTCGGTCATTAGGTCGAAAATCGATAATATTTACCTAAAATTGACTTTTTGGTCAAAAGCCGACCTGTTGGGCCGAATGGGTGGTCATTAGGTCAGAAAATCAATTATCTTGACCAAAATCGACTCCTTTTGGTCCGAAGTCGACCTATCGGGTAAATGGGCTTGTCATCGAGTCGAAGGATCGACCATTTCGACCGAAGACTTTTTGGTCGAGATTGACTTATTGGGTCAATAATTGACGGTAATTGTGTCAAGAATTGAATTGTTTCGCCAAAATTGAATTTTTGATCAAAAGTTAACCCATTGGGTCAACGAATTTGTCATTGGGTCAGAAATTGACCATTTTGACCAAAGTTGACTTTTTGGTCAAAAGTTGACCTATTTGGTCAATGAGTTGGTAATTGGGTCAAGAATTGGCCATTTTGACCAAAGATGACCACTTTCACCAAAGATGACGTTTTTGTCAAAAGTTGGCCTTTTGGGTCCATGTCTTGGTCATTGGGTAAAAAATTACAATTTTTTTACTAAAGTTGACTTTTTCGTCAAAAGTTGACCAATAGGGTCTATGGGTGGTCATTAGGTCAAAAATTGACTATGTTGACCAAAATTGACTTTTTGGTCAAATGTTGATCTATTAGGTCAATGGGTTTGTCATTGGGTCAAAGATTGACCATTTTGACAAAAATTAACTTTTTGGTCAGAGATTGACTTATTGGGTCAATAATTGGTCATTAATTCAAAAATTGACTATTTTGACCAAAATTTACTTTTTTTAAAAAAGTTCACCTATTAGGCTAAAGGGTTGGTCATTAGGTCAAGGATTGATCATTTTGTCCAAAGTTGACTTTTTGGTCAAAAGTTAACCTATTGGGTCAATGGGTTGAGGATTCACCATTTTAACCAAAGTTGACTTTGTGGTCAAAGATTAACTTACTGGGTCAATAATTGGTCATTAGGTCAAACATTGACTATTTTCATAAAAATTAAATTTTTGGTCAAAGTTGACCTAATGGGTCAATGGGTGGTCAATAATAAAAAATTGACTATTTTGACCAAAATTTACTTTTTGGTCAAAAATTGACCTATTGGGTCAATGGGTTTGTTATTGGCTCAAGGATTGACCATTTTGACCAAAATTTACTTTTTGGTCAGAGATTGACTTTTTGGGTCCAAAATGGGTCATTAGGTCAAAAAATGACTATTTTGACCAAAATTGAATTTTTGGTCAAAAGTTAACCCATTGGGTCAACGTGGTAGTCATTGGGTCGAAATTGACATTTTGATCAAAGATGACTTTTTGGTCAAAAGTTGACCTATTTTGACCAAATTTGAATTTTTGGTCAAAATTTAACCTAATAGGTCAACCGGTGATCTTTGGGTCAGAAATTGACCATTTTGACCAAAGTTGGCTTTTTGGTCAAAAGTTGACCTATTTGGTCAATGAGTTGGTAATTAGGTCAAGAATTGTTCATTTTGAATAAAAATGACTTTTTAATCAAAAGTTGACCTATTGGGTTAATGGGTTAGTCATTGGGTCAAAAATTGATCATTTTGACCAAAGTTGACTTTTTGGTCAAAAGTTGACATATTGGGTCAATGAGTGGTCATTAGGTCGAAAAGTTGACTTATTTTTGACCAAAATTGACTTTTGGTCCAATGTTGACTGTTGGGTCGATGGGTTTGTCATTGGGTCGAGGATTGAACATTTTGACCGAAGTTGACTTTTTGGTCGAGAGATTGGCTTATTGGGTCGATGATTGGTCATTAGGTCGAAAATTGACTATTTTGGCCAAAATTAAATTTTTGGTCAAAAGTTAACCCATTGGGTTAACGGGTTGGTCATTGGGTCAGAAATTGACCATTTTGACCAAAGTTGACTTTTTGGTCAAAAGTTGACCTATTTGGTTAATGAGTTGGTAATTGGGTCAAGAACTAACCATTTTGACCAAAGATGACTTTTTAGTCAAAAATTGATCTGTTGGGTCAATGGGTTGATCATTGGGAAAAAAATTGACCATTTTGACGAAAGGGGATTTTTGGTCAAAAGTTGACCTATTAGGTCAATGGGTAGTCATTAGGTCAAAAATTGACTATTTTAACCAAAATTGACTTTTTGGTCAAAAGTTGAATTACTGGGTCAATGGGTTTGTCATTGGGTCAAGGATTGACCATTTTGACGAAAGTTGACTTTTTGGTATAAGATTGACTTGTTGGGTCAAAAATTGGTCAATAATTCAAAAATTGACTATTTTGACCAAAATTGACTTTTTGGTTAAAAGTTAACCTATTAGGCCGATGGGTTGGTCATTGGGTCGAGGTTTGATCATTTTGACCAAAGTTGACTTTTTGGTCAAAAGTTGACCTATAGGGTTAATGGGTTGGTCATTGGGTCAAGGATTGGCCATTTTAACCAAAGTTGACTTTTTGGTGAAAAGTTGACCTATTCGGTTAATGGGTTGGTCATTCGGTCAAGGAATGACCATTTTGACCAAAGTTAACTTTTTGATCAAAGATTGGCTTACTAGGTCAATAATTTGTCATTAAGTCAAAAATTGACTATTTTGACCAAAATTTACTTTTTGGTCCAAAGTTAACCTATTGGGTCAATGGGTTTGTCATTGGATCAAGGATTGACCATTCTGACCAAAGTTGACTTTTTGGTCAGAGATTGACTTATTAGGTCAATAATTCGTCATTAGGTCAAAAATTGACTATTTTGACCAAAATTGATTTTTTTGTCAAAAGTTAACCCATTGGGTTAACGGGGGGGGTGGTCATTGGGCAGAAATTGACCATTTTGACCAAAGATGACTTTTTGGTCAAAAGTTGATCTATTTTGACCAAAATTGACTTTTTGGTCAAAAGTTAACCCATTTGGTGAACGGGATGGTCATTGGGTCAGAAATTGTCCATTTTGACTAAAGTTGACTTTTTGGACAAAAGTTGACCTATTTGGTAAATGAGTTGGTAATTGAGTCAAGAATTGACCATTTTGACTGAAGATGACTTTTTGGTCAAAAGTTGATCTATTGGGTCAATGGGTTGGGCATTGGGTCAAAAATTGACCATTTTGACCAAAGTTGACTTTTTGGACAAAAGTTGACCTATTATGTCAATTGGTGGTCATTAGGTCAAAAAATTCGACTATTTTGACTAAAATTGACTTTTTGGTAAAAAGTTGAACTTTTGGGTCAATGGGTTTATCATTGGGTCAAGGATTAACCATTTTGACCAAAGTTGATTTTTGGTCAGAGATTGACTTATCGGGTCAATGGTTGGTTATAAGGTGAAAATTTGACTATTTTGACCACAATTGAATTTTTCGCTAAAAGTTAACCCATTGGTTTAACAGGGTGGTCATTACGTCAGAAATTAACCATTTTGAGGAAGGATGACTTTTTGTTCAAAAGTTGACCTATTTTGACCAAAATTAAATTTTTTATCAAAAGTTAACCCATTGGGTCAACAGGGTGGTCATTGGGTCAGAAATTGAACATTTTGACCAACATTGACTTTTTGGTCAAAAGTTGACCTATTTGGTCAATGAGTTAGTAATTGGGTCAAGAATTGGCCAATTTGACCAAAGATGACGTTTTAGTCAAAAGTTGGCCTATTGGGTTAATGTGTTGGTCATTAGATAAAAAATTGACCATTTTGAAACAAAAGTTGACCTATTGGGTCTATGGGTGGTCATTAGGTCAAAATTTGTTTATTTTGACAAAAATTGACTTTTTGGTCAAAAGTTGACCGACTGGGTTAAAGGGTTTGTCATTTGGTTAAGGATTGACCATTTTAATAAAAATTAACTTTTTGGTCAAAAGTTCACCTATTGGGTTTGGGGTTGGTCATTGGGTCAAAACTTGACCATTTTAACCAAAGTTAACTTTTTGTTGAACAGTTGACATATTAGATTGAATGGGTGGTTCATTAGTTGAAAATTGACTACTTTGACCAAATTGATTTTTTGGTCGAAAGTTGACTTTATTGGGTCGATGGAGTTTGTCATTGGTTCGAATTCACCATTTTGATCAAAGTTGACTTTTTGGTGAGAGATTGACTAATTGGGTCAATAATTGGTCACTAGGTCAAAAATTGACTTTTTTGACAAAAATTGAATTTTTATTTAAAAGTTGACCCAATGGGTGAACTGGGTGGTCGTTGGGTCAAAAATTGACCATTTTGACCAAAGTTGACTTTTTGGGTCAAATAGTTCTATGACTTAGATTAGTTAGTAATTGGGTCGAGAGCTGACCATTTTGACCAAAGATGACTTTTGAGTCAAAGTTGATCTATTAGATCGATGGGTTAGTCATTGGATAAAATAATGACCATTTTGATCGAAGTTGACTTTTTGGTCAAAGTTGACTGTTTGGGTCGATAGAGTGGTCATTTGGTGAAATTTGGCTATTTCGACAAAAATTGACTTTTAGGTCAAATGTTGAGCTTATTAGATTGATGAGGTTGTCATTGGTATTAAGGATTGACCATTTTGACTAAAGTTGACTTTTGTGGATCTACAGCTTGGCTTATTAGATCAATAATTTGTCAATAATTGAAGTGAGTATTTCGACGAAATTGACTTTTTGGTCAAAAGTTAATCTATTAGGCCAATGGGTTGGTCATTGGGTCAAGTGTTGATCATTTTGACCAAAGTTGGCTTTTTGGTTAAAAGTTGACCTACTGGGTTAATGGGTTGGTCATTGGGTCAATGATTGACCATTTTGATCAAAGTTGACTTTTTGGTCAGAGATTGGCTTACTAGATCAATGGTGGTCATTAAGTCAAAATTGACTATTTTGACCGAATTGACTTTTTGGTCAAAGTTCGCCTAGTCAGGTTAATGGTTTTCGTCATTGGGTGAAGGATTGACCATTCGACCAAAGTTGACTTTTTGGACAAAGATTGATTTGTTGAGGTCGATAATTGGTCATTAGGTCGAAAAGTTAGCTATTTTGACTAAAATCGAATTTTTGGACAAAAGTTAACCCATTGGGTTAACGGGAAGTCATTGGGTTGGAAATTGACCATGTTGACCAAAATTAAATTTTTGGTCAAAAGTTAACCCATTCGGTGAATGGGGGGGGTTGGTCATTGGGTCACAAATTGTTCATTTTGACCAGAAGTTGACTTTTTGGTCAAAGTTACTTATTTAGTAAATTAGTTGGTAATTGGTCGAGAGTTGAGCATTTTGGTCGAAGATGACTTTTGGTTAAAAGTTGATCTATAGAGTTGATGGGTTGGACATTGAGTCAAATATTGACCATTTCCAAAGTTAACTTTTTGCGTCGAAGTTGACTGTTGGTTAATGGATGGACATTAGGTAAAAAATTAATTATTTTGACTAAAATTGACTTTTTAATAAAAGGTTGACCTATTGGGTCAATGGGTTTGTCATTGGGTTAAGGATTCACCATTTTGACCAAAGTTGACTTTTTGGTCAGAGATTGACTTATTAGGTCAATAATTGGTCATTAGGTGAAAAATTGACAATTTTGACCAAAATTGATTTTTGGTCAAAAGTTAACCCACTGGGTGACCATTTTGACGAAAGATAAATTTTTGGTCAAAAGTTGACATATTTTGACCAAAATTAAATTTTTGGTCAAACTTTAACCCATTGGGTCAACGGGGTGGTCATTGGGTCAGAAATTAACCATTTCGACCAAAGTTGACTTTTGGTCAAAAGTTGACCTATTTGGTCAATGAGTTGGTAATTGGGTCAAGAATTGACCTTTTTGACTGAAGATGACTTTTTGGTCAAAAGTTGATCTATTTGGTCAATGGGTTGGTCATTGGGCCAAAAATTGACCATTTTTACCTAAGTTAACTTTTTGGTCAAAAGTTGACCCATTTGGGTCAATGGATGGTCATTAGGTCAAAAATTGACTATTTTGACCAAAATTAACTTTTTGGTCAAAAGTTGACCTATTGGGTCAATGGGCTTGTCATTGGGTCAAGGATCGACCATTTTAACCAAAGTCGATTTTTGGTCGGAGATTTACTTATTGGGTCAATAATTGGTCATTAGGTTAAAATTTGACTATTTTGACCAAATTTGAATTTTTGGTCAAAAGTTAACCCATTGGGTCAACGGGGTGGTCATTGGGTCAGAAATTGACCATTTTGACCAAAGTAGACTTTTTGGTCAAAAGTTGACCCATTTGGTCAATGAGTTGGTAATTGGGTCAAGAATTGACCATTTTAATCAAAGATGATGTTTTAGTCAATAGTTGACATATTGGGTCAATGGGTTGGTCATTGGGTAAAAAATTGACCATTTATCCAAAGTTGACTTTTTGGTCAAAAGTTGACCTATTGGGTCTATGGGTGGTCATTAGTGTCAAGAATCGACTATTTTGACCAAAGTCGATTTTTGGTCGATGATCGACTTATTGGGTCAATAATTCGTCATTAATTCAAAAATCGAATATTTTCACCAAAATTGATTTTTGGTTAAAAGTTTATCTATTAGAGTCAATAGTTGGTCATTAGGTCAAGGATCGATCGTTTTGTCCAAAGTTGACTTCTTGGTCAAACGTTGACCTATTGGGTCAATGAGTTGGTCGTTGGGTCAAGGATCGACCATTTTGACTAAAGTTAACTTTGTGGTCAAAGATTGACTTTTTGGGTCAATAATTGGTCATTAGGTCAAAAATTGACTATTTTAACCAAAATTGAATTTTTTGTCAAAAGTTAACCCATTGGGTCAAAGGGGTGGTCATTGGGTCAGAAATTCATCATTTTGACCAAAGATGACTTTTTGGTCAAATGTTGACCTATTTTGACTAAAATTGAATTTTTGGTCAAAAGTTAACTTATTGGGTCAACGGGGTGGTGCTTGGGTCAGAAATTGACCATTTGGACCAAAGTTGACTTTTTGGTCAAAAGTTACCTATTTGGTCAATAAGTTGGTAATTAAGTAAAAAATTAACCATTTTGAACAAAGATCACTTTTTGGTCAAAAGTTGACCTATTGGGTTAATGGGTTGGTCATTGGGTCACAAATTAACCATTTCGACCAAAGTTAACATTTTGGTCAAAAGTTAACCAATTGGATCAATGGGTGGTCATTAGGTCAAAAATTGATTATTTTGACCGAAATTGATTTTTTGGTCAAATGTTGACCTATTGGGTCAAAGGGTTTGTCATTGGGTCAAGGATTCACCATTTTGACCAAAGTTGACTTTTTGGTCAGAGAAAGACTTATTGGGTCAATAATTGGTTATTAGGTTAAAAATTGACTTTTTTGACTAAAATTGAATTTTTGGTCAAAAGTTAACACAATGGGTCAACAGGGTGTCATTGGGTCAGAAATTGAGCATTTTGACCAAAGTTGACTTTTTGGTCAAAAGTTGACCTATTTAGCTCAATGAGTTGGTAATCGGGTCAAGAACCGACCATTTTGACCAAAGACGACTTTTTAGTCGAAAGTCGACCTATCAGGTCAATGGGTCTGGTCATTGGGTCAAAAATAATAATTTTGACCAAAGTTGACTTTTTGGTCAAAAGTTGACCTATTTGGGTGAATGGGTGCTCATTAGGTCAAAAATTGACTATTTTGACTAAAACTGACATTTTGGTCAAAAGTTGACCTATTGGGTCAATGGGTTTATCATTGGGTCAAGGATTGACAATTTTGACCAAAGTTGACTTTTTGGTCATAAATTAACTTATTGGGTTAATATTAGTCATTAGGTTAAAAATTGACCATTTTTACTGAAGATGACTTTTTGGTCAAAAGTTGATATATTGGTTCAATAGGTTTGCAATTGGGCAAAAAATGATCATTTTGACGAAAAGTGACCTTTTGAGTCGATCAAGTTAACTTTATCGGGTGATGGGTGGTCATTAGGTCAAAAATTGACCATTTTGACCAAAGTTGACTTTTTGGTCAGAGATTGACTTATTGGGTCAACAATTGGTCATTAAGTGAAAAAATCACTACTTTGACCAAAATTGAATTTTTGATCAAAAATTAACCCATTGGGTCAACGGGTTTGTCATTGGGTCAGAAATTGACCATTTTGACCAAAGTTGACTTTTTGGTCAAAGAGGGTCGATGGGTGGTCATTAGGTCGAAAATCGATTATTGTGACCGAAATTGACTTTTGGTCAAAAGTTGAATCTGTGGATCAATGGGTTTGTCATTGGGTAAAGGATTGACCATTTTGACCAAAGTTGACTTTTGGTCAGAGATTGACTTATTGGGTCAATAATTGGTTATTAGGTCAAAAATTGACTATTTTACCAAAATTAAAGTTTTGGTCAAAAGTTAACCCATTGGGTCAACTAGGTGGTCATTGGGTCAGAATTTGACCATTTTGACCAAAGTTGACTTTTTCGTCAAAAGTTGACCTATTTAGTCAATGAGTTGGTAATTGGGTCAAGAATCGACCATTTTGATCAAAGATGACTTTTAATCAAAAGTTGATCTATTGGGTCAATGGGTCGGATCATTGGGTCAAAAATTGGCCATTTTGACCAAAGTTGAATTTTTGGTTAAAAGTTGACCTATTAGGTCAATGGGCGGTCCTTAGGTCAAAAATTGACTATTATGACCAAAATTGACTTTTTGGTCAAAAGTTGAGTTATTAGGTCAATGGGTTTGTCATTGGGTCAAGGATTGACCAATCTGACCAAAGTTGACTTTTTTGTCAAAGATTGACTTATTGAGTCAATAATTGGTCTATAAGTCAAAAATTGACTATTTTGACCAAAATTCAATTTTTGGTCAAAAGTTACCCCATTGGGTGAACGGGGAGGTCATTGGGTCAGAAATTGACCATTTTGACCAAAGTTGACTTTTTGGTCAAAAGTTGACCTTGTTGGTCAATGAGTTGATAGTTGGGTTAAGAATTGACCATTTTGACCAAAGATAACGTTTTAGTCCAAAGTTGACCTATTAGGTCAGTGGGTTGGTCATTGGGTAAAAAATTGACCATTTTGACCAAAGTTGACTTTTTGGTCAAAAGTTGACATATTGGGTCTATGGGTAGTCATTAGGTCAAAATTGGTATTTTGACCAAAATTGACTTTTTGGTCAAAAGTTGACCAATTGGGTTAATGGGTTTGTCATTGGGTCAAGAATTGACCATTTTGACAAAAATTAACTTTTTGGTCAATGATAGACTTATTGGGTCAATTATTGGTCATTAAATCAAAAATTGACTATTTTGACCAAAATTAACTTTTTGGTCAAAAGTTGACCTATTAGGCTAATGGGTTGGACATTGGGTCAAGGATTGATCATTTTGTCCAAAGTTGACCTTTTGGTCAAAAGTTGACCTATTTGGTCAATGTGTTGGTCATTGGGTCAAGGATCGACCACTTTGACCAAAATCGAATTTTCGACTAAAATTGACTTTTCGACTAAAATTGATTTTTTGGTAAAAGTTAACCTATCGGGTCAATGGGTTTGTCATTGGGTCTAGGATCAACCATTTTGACCAAAGTTGACTTTTTGGTTAGAGATTGACTTATTGGGTCAATAATTGGTCATTGGGTGAAAAATTGACTATTTTGACAAAAATTGAATTTTTGGTCAAAAGTTAACCCATTCGGTCAACGTAGTGGTCATTGGGTCAGAAATTGACTATTTTAACGAAAGATAAATTTTTTGGCAAAAGTTGACCTATTTAGACCAAAATTGAATTTTTGCTCAAAAGTTAACCCATTGGGTCAACGAGGTGGTCGTTGGGTCAGAAATTGACCATTTTGACCAAAGTTGTCTTTTTGGTCAAAAGTAAATGTCAAAGAGTTAGTAATTGGGTCAAGGATTAACCATTTTGACCGAAGATGACTTTTTGGACAAAAGTTGATCTATTGGGTCAATGGGTTGGTCATTGGGTCAAAAATTGACCATTTTGACTAAAGTTAACTTTTTGGTCAAATGTTGACTTATTGGGTCAATAAGTGGTCATTAGATCAAAAATTGACTATTTTGACCAAAATTGACTTTTTGGTCAATGTTGACCTATTGGGTCAATGGGTTTGTCATTGGGTCAAGGATTGACCATTTTGACCAAAGTTTACTTTTTGGTCAGATATTGACTTATTGGGTCAATAATTGGTCATTAGGTCAAAAATGACTATTTCGATCAAAAATGAGTTTTTTGTTAAAAGTTAACCCATTGGGATAACGGGGGGGGGGGGTCATTGTGTCAGAAATTTAACCATTTTGATCAAAGATGACTTTTTGGTCATAAGTTGACCTATTTTGACCAAAATTGAATTTTTGGTTAAAGGTTAACCCATTGGGTGAACTGGGTGGTCATTGGGTCAGAATTTGTCCATTTTGACCAAAGTTGACTTTTTGGTTAAAAGTTGACCAATTTAGTAAATGAGTTGGTAATTAGGACTAGAATTGACTATTTTTACTCAAGATGATTTTTTGGTCAAAAGTTGATATATTTGGTCAATGAGTTTGTCATTGGGTCAAAAATTGACCATTTTGACAAAAGTTGACATTTTGGTCAAAAGTTGACGTATCTGGTCAATGGGTTGTCATTAGGTCAAAAATTGACAATTTTGACCAAAATTGACTTTTGACACAAAAGCTGTCCTATTTTGACCAAAATTGAATTTTTGGTCAAAAGTTAACCCATTGGGTCAACGGGGTGTCATTGGGTCAAGGATTGACCATTCTGACCAAAGTCGACTTTTGGGTCAGAGATTGACTTATTGGGTCAGTAAATTGGTCACTAGGTCAAAAATTGACTTTTTGGACAAAAATTCAATTTTTAGTTAAAAGTTAACCCATTGGGTGAACCGGGTGGTCATTGGGTCAGAAATTGACCAGTTTGACCAAAGATGACTTTTTAGTCAAAAGTTGACCTATTTTGACCAAAATTGATATTTTGGTCAAAAGTTAACTCATTGCGTCAACGGGGTGGTCATTGGGTCAGAAATTGACCATTTTGACCAAAGTTGACTTTTTGGTCAAAAGTTGACCTATATGGTCAATGAGTAGGTAATTGGGTCAAGATTTGACCATTTTGACCGAAGATGACTTTTTGGTCAAAAGTTGATCTATTGGGTCAATGGGTTGGTCATTAGGTAAAAAATTGACCATTTTTACCGAAGTTGACTTTTTGGTCAAAAGTTGACCTATTGGGTCAATAGGTGGTCATTAGGTCAAAAATTGACTATTTTGACCAAAAGTGACTTTTTGGTCCAAAGTTAACCTATTGGGTCAAAGGGTTTGTCATTGGGTCAAGGATTGACTATTTTGACCAAAGTTGACTTTTTGGTCAGAGATTGACTTATTGGGTCAATGATTGGTCATTAGGTCAAAAATCGACTATTTTGGCCAAAATTGAATTTTTGGTCAAAAGTTAACCCATTGGGTCAACGGGTTGGTCATTGGGTCAGAAATTGACCATTTTGACCAAAGTTGACTTTTTGGTCAAAAGTTGACCTATTTGGTTTATGAGTTGGTAATTGGGTCAAGAATTAACCATTTTGACCAAAGATGACCATTTTCACAAAAGATGACGTTTTAGTCAAAAGTTGCTCTATTGGGTCAATGTGTTGGTCATAGGGTAAAAATTAACCTTTTTTACTAAAGTTGACTTTTTTGTCAAAAGTTGACCAATTGGGTCTATGGGTGGTCATTAGGTCAAAATGACTATGTTGACCAAAATTGACTTTTTGGTCAAAAGTTGATCTATTGGGTCAATGGGTTTGTCATTGGGTCAAAGATTGACCATTTTGACAAAAATTAACTTTTTGGTCAGAGATTGACTTATTGGGTCAATAATTGGTCATTAATTCAAAAATTGACTATTTTGACCAAAATTTACTTTTTGTACAAAAGTTTACCTATTAGGCTAAAGGGTTGGTCATTGGGTCAAGGATTGATCATTTTGTCCAAAGTTGACTTTTTGGTCAAAAGTTGACCTATTGGGTCAATGGGTTGGTCATTGGGTCAAGGATTGATCATTTTGACCAAAGTTGACTTTGTGGTCAAAGATTAGCTTACTGGGTCAATAATTGGTCATTAGGTCAAAAATTGACTATTTTCATAAAAATTGACTTTTTGGTCAAAAGTTGACCTATTGGCTCAATTGGTGGTCTTTAATAAAAAATTGACTATTTCGACCAAAACTTACTTTTAGGTCAAAAGTTGACCTATTGGGTCAATGAGTTTGTCATTGGGTCAAAGATTGACCATTTAACTAAAGTTTACTTTTTGGTCAGAGATTGACTTTTTGGGTCCATAATTGGTCATTAGGTCAAAAATTGACTATTTTGACCAAAATTAAATTTTTGGTCAAAAGTTAACCCATTGGGTCAATGGGGTGGTCATTGGGTCAGAAATTGACCATTTTGACCAAAGATGACTTTTTGGTCAAAAGTTGACCTATTTTGACCAAAATTGAATTTTTGGTCAAAAGTTAACCTAATGGGTCAACCGGGTGGTCTTTGGGTCAGAAATTGACCATTTTGAGCAAAGTTGGCTTTTTGATCAAAAGTTGACCTATTTGGTCAATGAGTTGGTAATTGGGTCAAGAATTGATCATTTTGAACAAAAATGACTTTTTAATCAAAAGTTGACCTATTGGGTTAATGGGTTGGTCATTGGGTAAAAAATTGATCATTTTGACCAAAGTTGACTTTTTGGTCAAAAGTTGACCTATTGGGTCAATGGGTGGTCATTAGGTCAAAAATTGACTATTTTGACCAAAATTGACTTTTTGGTACAAAGTTGACCTATTGGGTAAATGGGTTTGTCATTAAGTTAAGGATTGAACATTTTGACCAAAGTTGACTTTTTGGTCAGAAATTGACTTATTGGGTCAATGATTGGTCATTTGGTCAAAAATTGACTATTTTGGGCAAAATTGAATTTTTTGGTCAAAAGTTAACCCATTAGGTCAACGGGTTGGTCATTGGGTCAGAAATTGACCATTTTGACCAAAGTTGACTTTTTGGTCAAAAGTTGACCTATTTGGTCAATGAGTTGGTAGATGGGTCAAGAACTGACCATTTTGACCAAAGATGACTTTTTAGTCAAAAATTGATCTATTGGGTCAATGGGTTGATCATTGGGTAAAAATTGACCATTTTGACAAAAGTGAATTTTTTGTCAAAAGTTGACCTATTAGGTCAATGGGTGGTCATTAGGTCAAAATTTGACTATTTTAACCAAAATTGACTTTTTGGTCAAAAGTTGAATTATTGGGTCAATGGGTTTGTCATAAGGTCAAGGATTGACCATTTTGACCAAAGTTGACTTTTTGGATAAGATTGACTTGTTGGGTCAATAGTTGGTCAATAATTAAAAAATTGACTATTTTCACCAAAATTGACTTTTTGGTTAAAAGTTAACCTATTAGGCCAATGGGTTGGTCATTGGGCCAAGGATTGATCATTTTGACCAAAGTTGACTTTTTGGTCAAAAGTTGACCTATTGGGTTAATGGGTTGGTCATTGAGTCAAGGATTGACCATTTTAACCAAAGTTGACTTTTTGGTCAAAAGTTGACCTATTGGGTTAATGGGTTGGTCATTAGGTCAAGGATTGACTATTTTGACCAAAGTTAACTTTTTGGTCAAAGATTGGCTTACTAGGTCAATAATTGGTCATTAAGTCAAAAATTGACTATTTTGACCAAAATTTACTTTTTGGTCAAAATTTGACCTATTGGGTCAATGGGTTTGTCATTGGGTCAAGGATTGACCATTCTGACCAAAGTTGACTTTTTGGTCAGAGATTGACTTATTAGGTCGATAATTGGTCATTTGGTCAGAATCGATTATTTTGACCAAAATTGATTTTTTGTCAAAAGTTAACCCATCAGGTTAACGGGGAGTTATTGAGTCGAAATTGACCATTTTGACTAAAGTTGACTTTTTGGTCAAAAGTTGACTATTTTGACCAAAATTGACTTTTTGGTCAAAAGTTAACCCATTAGGTGAACGGGATGGTCATTGGGTCAGAAATTGTCCATTTTGACTAAAGTTGACCTATTTGGTAAATGAGTTGGTAATTGAGTCAAGAATTGACCATTTTAACTGAAGATGACTTTTTGGTCAAAAGTTGATCTGTTGGGTCAATGGGTTGGGCATTGGGTCAAATATTGACTATTTTGACCAAAGTTGACTTTTTGGTCAAAAGTTGACCTATTGTGTCAATTGGTGGTCATTAGGTCAAAAAAATCGACTATTTTAACTAAAATTAACTTTTTGGTAAAAAGTTGAACTTTTGGGTCAATGGGTTTATCATTAGTTCAAGGATTGACCATTTTGACCAAAAATGACTTTTTGGTCAGAGATTGACTTAACGGGTCAATAGTTGGTCATTAGGTGAAAATTTGACTATTTTGACCACAATTGAATTTTTGGCCAATAGTTAACCCATTGGGTTAACAGGGTGGTCATTGCATTAGAAATTGACCATTTTAAGGAAGGATGACTTTTTGTTCAAAAGTTGACCTATTTTTACCAAAATTAATTTTTCATCAAAAGTTAACCCATTGGGTCAACAGGGTGGTCATTGCGTCAGAAATTGAACATTTTGACCAACATTGACTTTTTGGTCAAAAGTTGACCTATTTGGTCAATGAGTTGGTAATTGGGTCAAGAATTGGCCATTTTGACCAAAGATGACGTTTTCGTTAAAAGTTGACGTATTGGGTTAATGTTTTGGTCATTAGATAAAAAATTGATTATTTTGAACAAAGTTGACTTTTTGGTCAAAAGTTGACCTATTGGGTCTATGGGTTGTCATTAGGTCAAAAATTGACTATTTTGACAAAAAATGACTTTTTGGTCAAAAGTTGACCAACTGTGTTAATGGGTTTGTCATTTAGTCAAGGATTGACCATTTTGATAAAAATTAACTTTTTGGTCAAATGTTGACCTATTGGGTTTGGGGTTGGTCATTGGGTCAAAAATTGACCATTTTGACCAAAGTTAACTTTTTGTTGAATAGTTGACCTATTGGGTCAATGGGTGGTCATTAGTTCAAAAATTGACTACTTTGACCAAAATTGATTTTTTGGTCAAAAGTTGACCTATTGGGACAATGGATTTGTCATTGGTTCAAGAATTCACCATTTTGACCAAAGTTGACTTTTTTGTTAGAGATTGACTAATTGGGTCAATAATTGGTCATTAGGTTAAAAATTGACTTTTTTGACTAAAATTGAATTTTTTGTTAAAAGTTGACCCAACGGGTGAACGGGGTGGTCGTTGGGTCAGAAATTGACCATTTTGACCAAAGTTGACTTTTTGGTCAAAAGTTGACTTATTTTGCCAATTATTTGGTAATAGGGTCAAGAACTGACCATTTTGACCAAAGATGACTTTTTAGTCAAAAGTTGACCTATTGGGTCAATGGGTTGGCCATTGGATAAAAAATTGACCATTTTGATCAAAGTTGACTTTTTGGTTAAAAGTTGACCTATTTGGGTCAATGGGTGGTCATTAGGTAAAAAATTGACCATTTTGACAAAAAATGACTTTTAGGTCAAATGTTGACTTATTGGGTCAATGAGTTTGTCATTGGGTTAAGGATTGACCATTTTGACCAAAGTTGACTTTTTGGTCTAAGCTTGGCTTATTAGGTCAATAATTTGTCAATAATTCAAAAATTGACTATTTTGACCAAAATTGACTTTTTGGTCAAAAGTTGACCTATTAGGCCAATGGGTTGGTCATTGGGTCAAGTGTTGATCATTTTGACCAAAGTTAGCTTTTTGGTTAAAAGTTGACCTACTGGGTTAATGGGTTGGTCATTGGGTCAATGATTGTCCATTTTGATCAAAGTTGACTTTTTAGTCAGAGATTGGCTTACTAGGTCTATAATTGGTCATTAAGTCAAAAATTGACTATTTTGACCAAAATTGACTTTTTGGTCAAAAGTTCACCTTTTGGGTTAATGGGTTTGTCATTGGGTCAAGGATTGACCATTCTGACCAAAGTTGACTTTTTGGACAGAGATTGAATTCGGTCAATAATTGGTCATTAGGTCAAAAAGTGACTATTTTGACCAATATTGAATTTTTGGTCAAAAGTTGAGCTATTGGGTTAACGGGGGGGTCATTGGGTAAGAAATTGACCATTTTGACCAAAGATGACTTTTTGTTCAAAAGTTGACCTATTTTGACCAAAATTCAATTTTTGGTCAAAAGTAAACCCATTCGGTGAATGGGGGGGGTGGTGGTCATTGGGTCACAAATTGTTCATTTTGACCAAAGTTGACTTTTTGGTCAAAAGTTGACATATTTGGTAAATTAGTTGGTAATTGGGTTAAGAATTGAGCATTTTGACAGAAGATGACTTTTGGTCAAAAGCTGATCTTTTGGGTCAATGGGTTGGTCATTGGGTTAAATATTGACCATTTCCAAAGTTAACTTTTTGGTCAAAAGTTGACCTATTGGGTCAATGGATGGACATTAGGCAAAAAATTGATTATTTTGAATAAAATTGACTTTTTAATAAAAGGTTGACCTATTGGCTCAATGGGTTTGTCATTGGGACAAAGATTGACCATTTTGACCAAAGTTGACTTTTTGGTCAGAGATTGACTTATTGGGTCAATAATTGGTCATTAGGTGAAAAATTGACAATTTTGACCAAAATTGAAATTTTGGTCAATAGTTAACCCACTGGGTCAACGAGGTGGTCAATGGGTCAGAAATTGACCATTTTGACGAAAGATGAATTATTGGTCAAAAGTTGACATATTTTGACCAAAATTAAATTTTTGGTCAAACGTTAACCCTTTGGGTCAACGGGGTGGTCATTGGGTCAGAAATTGACCATTTTGACCAAAGTTGACTTTTTGGTCAAAAGTTGACCTATTTCTATTTGGTCAATGAGTTGGTAAATCGGTTAAGAATTGACCTTTTTGACCGAAGATGACTTTTTTGTCAAAAGTTGATCTATTTGGTCAATGTGTTGGTCATTGGGTCAAAAATTGACCATTTTTGCCAAAGTTAACTTTTTGGTCAAAAGTTGACCCATTTTGGTCAATGGGTGGTCATTAGGTCAAAAATTGACTATTTTGACCAAAATTGACTTTTTGGTCAAAAGTTGACCTATTGGGTCAATGGGTTTGTCATTGGGTCAAGGATTGACCATTTTAATCAAAGTTGACTTTTTGGTCAGAGATTGACTTATTATAACAATAATTGGTCATTAGGTTAAAATTTGACTATTTTGACCAAATTTGTATTTTTGGTCAAAAGTTAATCCATTGGGTCAACGGGGTGGTCATTGGGTCAGAAATTGACCATTTTGACTAGAGTAGACTTTTTGGTCAAAAGTTGACCTATTTGGTCAATGAGTTGGTAATTGGGTCATGAATTGACTATTTTAATCAAAGATGACGTTTTAGTCAATAGTTGACATATTGGGTCAATGGGTTGGTCATTGGGTAAAAAATTGACCATTTTAACCAAAGTTGACTTTTTGGTCAAAAGTTGACCTATTGGGTCTATGGGTGGTCATTAGGTCAGAAATTGACTATTTTGACCAAAGTTGACTTTTTGGTCAGAGATTGACTTATTGGGTCAATAATTGGTCATTAATTCAAAAATTGACTATTTTCACCAAAATTGATTTTTTTGGTTAAAAGTTTATCTATTAGGCTAATGGGTTTGTCATTAGGTCAAGGATTGATCGTTTTGTCCAAAGTTGACTTCTTGGTCAAACGTTGACCTATTGGGTCAATGGGTTGGTCGTTTGGTCAAGGATTGACCATTTTGACTAAAGTTAACTTTGTGGTCAAAGATTGACTTTTTGGGTCAATAATTGGTCATTAGGTCAAAAATTGACTATTTTAACGAAAATTGAATTTTTTGTCAAAAGGTAACCCATTAGGTCAAAGGGGTGGTCATTGGGTCAGAAATTGACCATTTTGACCAAAGATGACTTTTTGGTCAAAAGTTGACCTATTTTGACCAAAATTGAATTTTGGTCAAAAGTTAACTTATTGGGTCAACGGGGTGGTCCTTGGGTCAGAAATTGACCATTTGGACCAAAGTTGGCTTTCTGGTCAAAAGTTACCGATTTGGTTAATGAGTTGGTAATTAAGTAAAAAATTAACCATTTTGAACAAAGATCACTTTTTGGTCAAAAGTTGACCTATTGGGTTAATGGGTTGGTCATTGGGTCACAAATTGACCATTTTGGCCAAAGTTAACTTTTTGGTCAAAAGTTAACCTATTGGGTCAATGGGTGATCATTAGGTCAAAAATTGATTATTTTGACCGAAATTGATTTTTTGGTCAAATGTTGACCTATTGAGTCAAAGGGTTTGTCATTGGGTGAAGGATTCACCATTTTGACCAAAGTTAACTTTTTGGTCAGAGATTGACATATTGGGTCAATAATTGGTCATTAGGTCAAAAATTGACTTTTTTGACTAAAATTGAATTTTTGGTCAAAAGTTAACACAATGGGTCAACAGGGTGTCATTGGGTCAGAAATTGAGCATTTTGACCAAAGTTGACTTTTGGTCAAAAGTTGACCTATTTAGCCAATGAGTTGGTAATTGGGTCAAGAACTGACCATTTTGGCCAAAGATGACTTTTTAGTCAAAAGTTGAGCTATTGGGTCAATGGGTTGGTCATTGGGTCAAAAATTAACAATTTTGACCAAAGTTGACTTTTTGGTCAAAAGTTGACCTATTTGGGTGAATGGGTGCTCATTAGGTCAAAAATTGACTATTTTGACTAAAACTGACATTTTGGTCAAAAGTTAACCTATTGGGTCAATGGGTTTATCATTGGGTCAAGGATTGACCATTTTGACCAAAGTTGACTTTTTGGTCATAGATTGACTTATTGGGTTAATATTAGTCATTAGGTTAAAAATTGATTTTTTTGACAAAAATTGAATTTTTAGTCAAATGTTAACCCAATGGGTGAACGGGGTTTTCATTTCAGAAATTGATCATTTGGACCAAAGTTGAGCTTTTGGTCAAAGGTTTACCTATTTGGCCAATGTGTTGGTAATTGGGTCAAGAATTGACCATTTTGACCAAAGATGACTTTTTAATCAAAAGTTGATATATTGGGTCAATGGGTTGGTCATTGGGTCAAAAATTGGCCATTTTGACCAAAGTTGAATTTTTGGTCAAAAGTTGACCTATTAGGTCAATGGGCGATCATTAGGTCAAAAATTGACTATTATGACCAAAATTGACTTTTTGGTCAAAAGTTGACTTTTTGGTCAAAAGTTGACTTTCTGGTCAAAAGTTGACTTATTGGGTCAATGGGTTTGTCATTGGGTCAAGGATTGACCAATCTGACCAAAGTTGACTTTTTTGTCAGAGATTGACTTATTAGGTAAATAATTGGTCATTAAGTCAAAAATTGACTATTTTGACCAAAATTCAATTTTTGGTCAAAAGTTAACCCATTGGGTGAAAGGGGGGGTCATTGGGTCAGAAATTGACCATTTTGACCAAAGATGACTTTTTGGTCAAAAGTTGACCTATTTTGACCGAAATTGAATTTTTTGTCAAAAGCTAACCTATTGGGTGAACGGGGTGGTCATTGGGTCAGAAATTGTCCATTTTGACCAAAGTTGACTTTTTGGTCAAAAGTTGACATATTTTGTAAATGAGTTGGTAATTGGGTCAAGAATCGACCATTTTTACTGAAGATGACTTTTTGGTCAAAAGTTGATATACTGGGTCAATGGGTTTGTCATTGGGTCAAAATTTGACTATTTTGACCAAAGTTGACTTTTTGGTCAAAAGTTGACCTATTGGGTCAATGGGAGGTCATTAGGTCAAAATCTGACCATTTTGACCAAAGTTGACTTTTTTTTTAGAGATTGACTTATTGGGTCAATAATTGGTCATTAGGTGAAAAATTGACTACATTAACCAAAATTGAATTTCTGGTCAAAAGTTAACCCATTGGGTCAACGGGGTGGTCATTGGTAGGGCTGTCAAAAAAGCTCATCGTTCGCGAACAGCTCGTGTTCAGTTCACTAAGAAGTTCGTGTTCGATTCGTTCGATAAGCAAACGAGACGAACACGAACAAATATTTTCGTTCGGTTTGTTAAACGAATCAAACACGAACAGTCCTTTGTTCGTTCGTGTTCGATTCGTTATCGTTCGAAATATAAAATAATTTAAAATAATTATATATAGAAAATTTATAACTTTTTAAAAATAATTATATAAACTAAAAATTTATATTTTTTAAAAAATTAAATTCTATAAATTATATATATATATATTATAAATTAATAATAATAATATATTAATATTAGTAATATAAATATTATATATTTATTTAATATAATTTATATAAAAAATATAATATATAGTAATATAGATACGAGATACCTAAACTAAAAAAAAAAACTTAACTCCCTAACTCGCCCCTTACCTTGTGTTCGGCACTCGGCAGCGGCTTCGGCTTCGACCTCCCTTTCTTCTCTTGTTCGGACACCTCTCCTTCTTAGTCTTCTTCTTTGTCTCAAAATCGCGAAATACCATCGGTGGCGAGAGCTCAGGGCTTGTAGTTTGTGTTCATTCGGTAATCTGTACTCGGATATTCGACTTTGGATCGACATCTCGGTATTCTTTCTCAGTTGCTTCATATTCTTGCTTGGTGGCTTGTAAGGCTACCGAGGTGTCATTTTAGAGTATTTTTCCTCTAATCTTTCATATTTATCTTCAGGTTCGCCTTTTAGCTTAAATCTTCTTATTTTTTTTTTATCTATTTAGTTTTTTTTATTGAAATCTAGCATTTAAGTTTTTGAGAGTGAAATCTCGCATAAAAAATGTCATACTGCCTCTAGATCTGGTTTTTTAGGGTGAAACCTAGGGGTTTTTTTTTATTTTTTTCGTTGATAGCATCATTAAGTTGAAGAAGTTTTTTTTTATGCTATCATGTTGGTCCTTACAGTGTGCGAGCTCTTTGATACTATATATCTTCACACAGTTATTTGTGTGCCTAGCAGTGACAAAGTTACATGCAGTGAAAAAATTTGCTTTACAGTGTATAAAGCAAATTGTAGATTCTGAGAAAAAATTTGTTTTACAGTGAAAAAATTGTAGATTACTACTTGATCAATTATAGATTCTGGTCTTTAAAAAATTGTAGATTACTACTTTACAGTGCAAAAATTCTAACATCATAGTAATGTTCAGCTACAAGGTTTATGATAAAGCTCATTATGACTTATTTTTGTAACTGCTTCTTATGAGTTATGATAAAGTTATTCAACTTTCTTGATCCATAAGATCGACCTGGTGCATGAAATCTTATTCTAATTTGGTTTTTTTTTCTGGGGGGTTGGGCGGGGGGGGGGGGTTAAAGCTGGAATTGCTGATCTTGTTGTCTTTTTCTCTAAAATATGTTAAAAACATATGCAAGCTCTTGGCTTGTTATTTAAATACCAGATCTCTGTTTGCTTGTTTGCAACATTTTCCCCTCGTTCTTGCTTTGATTTCCGTTGTCGCGTGAGTCTTTAGATATGTTGAATATGGATGTAAATATGTAAATACGGATGCAAGTATGAATGTTAAGCATTATAGAACCTCTTGGATACGTTTTGGATATGCAAATTCTTATGTTTAAGACACATTGTAGTATTTGGATATGGCTATTTTATCATAAACAGTTCAAAATGCAGTTTTGAGCTGAAAGACTTGTTCGTTGCTTTACTTGCTATTACTAGATCCAGGGAAGTCATTTTAAGGACTTGGGAGAGGTGCAACAACTCCCAAAATTGGTGAGATGGCTATTTCCCTCTCTCCCATCCCTGACATGGAGAAGCATTGATATGTGCATCTACTAAAACTCAAACAAATGCAAAGACACTTATGGTAATCTTTTCATTTTAGTATATTTCATTTATTCTCAATGCAAGATATCAATATTTCATTTCATTTTTTCTTTTCATCAAGAGATTCTTGACATGGAGAAGCTTAATATTCAACTACCACACTTATGAAGGCAACTTAATATTCTAAGAATTTATGTTATTATTGTACTTTTAACTGTAGACACTCGTTATTTTAGACTGCCTTGCTTGGGGTGTCCTTCTTGGGGCCTGTTTTTTTTGCTGCTCATATATGTTGTATCAGCCCTTTCTCACTTTTTATTATGTATATATTGACACTTCAATGCTTGGGAGTTGGGAGAGAAGCAACAACTCCCATAATTGGTGAGAGGGCTGTTAATTGGGTCTAAATTAGCTTATGCATATTGAAGTTTGGCTTTTGCATATTGAAGTTTGGCTTTTGCATATTGAAGTTTGGTGCAGATTTGAATTTTGGCTTATGCATATTGAAGTTTAATGGATACTGTTTAAAAAATGGTTGTATCAGCCCTTCCTCACTTTTTATTATGTATATATTGACACTTCAATGCTTGGGAGTTGGAAGAGAACCAGCAACTCCCATAATTGGTGAGAGGGATGTTAATTTGGTCTAAATTAGCTTATGCATGTTGAAGTTTGGCTTTTGTATATTGAAGTTTGGCTTTTGCATATTGAAGTTTGGTGCAGATTTGAAGTATGGCTTATGCATATTGAAGTTTAATGGATACTGCTTAACCAAAATAGTTGGTAGGAGAGTAAGATGTATCAGATTCTTTGAAGAATTTGTTACTTTTTGAATAATTTATTATGTTCAGAAGAAGTAGAAACATGCTTCTGAATCTTGGAAATTGAATTAATGCTTTCTTGCTTTAATGGCCTAGTAATTCCTCTTTTCTATTTGAATGAACTGACACAAACCAATTCATTCCCTGCATAATTCGAAGAAAGTGGGAGAAGTGTTGAGGTTCGGTTTTCCGGTTTACTTAATGGATAGGGAAATAGGAACTTATTATGCTTTAGATATTGATCTTGTGAATCCTTGAGCAAGATGAAAGAGGAAACTTATTATGAGGAACTTATTATGCTTTAGATATTGATCTTGTGATCGGTTGTTTTACTTGCAGGACCTGAAGCTCTAGATCTTGCAGGAATGGGAGTTAAAATTTCATGCGGTGCAATACATCTTGATTTAAAATTTTAGTACTACTTATTTTCTATTTGTTCTCTTATTTTATAGGAACAAGGGCCATATTCTGGGATAAGAGAGACATTTATTTATTTATTGTACCGAGGTGGTGTCAAAAGATTTCGTCTGGACGCCTTTCTTCCTGAACTAGATGGAGTGAGTTAAAAATTCTAACAATTCATATTCTTTGAATGTGTAATTCGAAATTTCTTGAATTTGCATTGCTGCTGCATTAATAGGAATTTTTTGCTGATTTGTTGAAGATACTTGATGCATATGTGATTTGATCATCGATGAGCTTCGAGATCATGTTGTCTTGAGCATTTGCAGAGCATCAATGGTATCCGCTTTAGATATTACCTTTGTTCTGATAGCTTTAAGCCTTTAATTTAATTTGGGGCCATTTACATACATACCGCCTTATGTATTTTCATATCTAGCACCTACATTACTTATTACATTTATACAACCCAAATAATTCATATCAGAAAAAGAAAACCTTCATTTTAAATTCAAAAAAGTGAAATACACCTTCTCATGCATAGGGCAGGTGGCACGCATGTAAAATTGAAGTTTAGGTGATAGATATGTAAACACGAAAGAATTGAGTGTTATACTGTTATGCATGTAAATCTTTATTTAATCTAAACATTTATAATGATGTGTATTTCTTATAAGTTATAACAGGCAGCTTATATTTGGGTAATGTTGGATGGAGGCCCTTTTCTTGCATTCTCTTACACAGATGTAGAAGTATTACATGAAGATCTAAATATGCTGAAGGGTTGCACCGTTCTATTACGTATATCTGCAGCGTCTCTCGCTTAAACTTGCTTTGTTACCATAATTTGAGATATAAATGCATTTCATTCTAAAAATTTGTGAATTTTAATATATTGGTACGCATACTTTTTGTTCAGAAGATTTTTATTCCTGTATTTTTTTATTTGCAATGAATGTTTTATTATTTATTTGTTTATAAGCATTTTGTTACATTATTTGCTTAGCATGGATTAAAAAAGCTTAGAGATTCGTCCAACAATTTCTCCCTTGGATCGCTATTGTCGGACCTGGAAATAATGCATCGAGGTCGTCCTGAATGCTGGCATTGGAGGATATCCACGAGAACTTAGATGGTTTGTCAAATGCCTTTGTTTACCACACATTTTAAAAATGTAAGCTCCAGTCTACCTCGACATTGATTCAGATTTTTTACTGCATTTTCATTAATGAAAAGAAAAACTTCTGAGCAGGTGATCACATTACATTCACGGATTGATCCTCATCAGACTTCAGCTGTGGTTACATTGCATGGCCATCTATTTGTGCGAGCTCCTTTTGAGCGGGTTGATTTATAGTTTCTAGAGTTTTTGTCGAGTTTTGAGAGTGTCGATTTTGTATACTTTTCAGAACTGGAATTTAAGCAAGAGATGTTATGTAATGTATTTTACTATTTCTTTTGAGCGGGTTGATTTATAACTATTTACTATTTCTTTCAAAAGTAAAGTATTTTTAGCTTATTAAAATATAAGCACATCAAATAAAATTCATAAATAGTATAAACAATTTCGAACAAATTCGAACAATTTGAATAAATTCGAACAATTCGAATAGTTCGAACAGTTCAAACAGTTCGAACAGTTCGAACAAGTCGAACAGTTTGAACATTTCGAACGATTCAAAAATTTCGAACAAATCGAACAATACGAACAATTCGAACAAATCGAACCGAACACGAGCAAAACATTCACGAATAATTTCGAACACGAACAACTTAATTTTCAAATGAACCAAACACGAAAACTAGTTCTGTTCGATCGTGTTCGGTTCGTTTACACCCCTAGTCATTGGGTCAGAAATTGACCATTTTGACCTAAATTGACATTTTGGTCAAAAGTTGACCTATTTGGTCAATAAGTTGGTAATTGGGTAAGAATTTACCATTTTTACTGAAGATGACTTTTTGGTCAAAAGTTGATATATTGGTTCAATGGGTTTGCAATTGGGCAAAAATTGATCATTTTGACCTAAGTTGACTTTTTGGTCAAAAGTTGACATATTGGGTCAATGGTTGGTCATTAGGTAAAAATTGACCATTTCGACCAAAGTTGACTTTTTGGTCAGAGATTGACTTATTGGGTCAATAATTGGTCATTAGGTGAAAAAATGACTACTTTGACCAAAATTGAATTTTTTGGTCAAAAGTTAACCCATTGGGTCAACGGGTTAGTCATTGGCTCAGAAATTGACCATTTTGACCAAAGTTGACTTTTTGGTCAAAAGGGTGAATGGGTGGTCAATAGGACAAAAATTGTCTATTTTGACCAAAATTAACTTTGTGGTCAAAAGTTGACCTATTGGGTCAATGGGTTTGTCATTGGGTCAAGGATTGACCATTTTGACCAAAGTTGACTTTTTGGTCAAAGATTGACTTATTGGGTCAATAATTGGTCATTAGGTCAAAAATTGTCTATTTTTACCAAAATTAAACTTTTGGTTAAAAGTTAATCCATTGGGTCCACAGGGGTGGTCATTGGGTCAGAAATTGACCATTTTGACCAAAGTTGACTTTTTGGTCAAAAGTTGACCTATTGGGTCAATTGGTTTTTCATTGGGTCAAGGATGGACCTTTTTGACCAAAGTTGATTTTTTGGTCAGAGATTCAATTATTGGGTCAATAATTGGTCATTAGGTCAAAAATTGACTATTTTGACCCAAATTGAATTTTTGGTCAAAACTTAACCTATTGGGTCAACGGACCCGGTCATTGGGTCAGAAAATTACCATTTTGACCAAAGTTGACTTTTTTGTCAAAAGTTGACCTATTTGGTTAATGAGTTAGTAATTGGGTCAAGAATTGACCATTTTTACTGAAGATGACTTTTTGGTCAAAAGTTGATATATTGGTTCAATGGGTTTGTAATTGGGCAAAAATTGATCATTTTGACCAAAGTTGACTTTTTGGTCAAAAGTTGACCTATTGGGTCAATGGGTGGTCATTAGGTCAAAAATAGACCATTTTGACCAAAGTTGACTTTTTGGTCAGAGATTGACTTAATGGGTCAATAATTGGTCATTAGGTGAAAAAATGACTACTTTGACCAAAATTGAATTTTTGGTCAAAAGTTAACCCTTTGGGTCAACGGGTTGGTCATTGGGTCAGAAATTGATTATTTTGATCAAAATTAACTTTTTGGTCAAAAGTTGACCTATTGGGTCAATGGGTTTGTCATTGGGTCAAAGATTGACCATTTTGACCAAAGTTGACTTTTGGTCAGAGATTGACTTATTGGGTCAATAATTGGTCATTAGGTAAAAAATTGACTTTTTTTACCAAAATTAAACATTTGGTCAAAAGTTAACCCATTGGGTCAACGAGGTGTTCATTGGGTCAGAAATTGACCATTTGGACCAAAGTTGACATTTTGGTCAAAAGTTGACCTATTTGGTCAATGAGTTGGTAATTGGGTTAAGAATTTACCTTTTTGCCCAAAGATGACGTTTTAGCCAAAAGTTTACCTATTGGGTCTATGCGTTAGTCATTGGGTAAAAAATTTACCATTTTGACCAAAGTTGTCTTTTTGGTCAAAAGTTTACCTACTGGGTCTAAGAGTGGTCATTAGGTTAAAAATTGACTACTTTGATTAAAATTGATTTTTTGGTCAAAAGTTAACCTATTGGGTCAATGGGTTTGTCATTTTGTAAAGGATTGATCATTTTGACAAAAATTAACTTTTTGGTCAGAGATTGACTTATTGGGTTAATAATTGGTCATTAATTCAAAAAGTGACTATTTTGACCGAAATTGATTTTTTGGTCAAAAATTGACCTATTAGGCTAATGGGTTGGTCATTGGGTCAAGGATTGATCGTTTTGTCCAAAGTTGTCCTTTTGGTCGAAAGTTGACCTATTGGGTCAATGTGTTGGTCATTGGGTCAAGGATTGACCATTTTGACAAAAGTCGACTTTGTGGTCAAAGATTGGCTTACTTGGTCAATAATTGGTCATTAGGTCAAAAATTGACTATTTTGACAAAAATTGACTTTTTAGTCAAAAGTTGACCTATTGGGTCAATGGGTGGTCATTAAGTTATAAATTGGATTATTTTGACCAAAATTTACTTTTGGTCAAATGTCGACTTATTAGGTCAATGGGTTTATCATCGGGTCAAGGATTGATCATTTTGACCAAAGTTGACTTTTAGGTCAGAGATTGACTTTTTGGGTCAATAATTGGTCATTAGGTCAAAAATTGACTATTTTGAGCAAAATTAAATTTTTTTGTCAAAAGTTAACTTATTGGGTCAATGGATTGGTCTTTAGGTAAAAAATTGACCATTTTGGCCAAAGATGACTTTTTGGTCAAAAGTTGACCTATTTTGGACCTAAATTGAATTTTTGGTCAAAAGTTAACCTATTGGGACAATGGGGTGGTCATTGGATCAGAAATTGACCTTTTTGACCAAAGTTGACTTTTTGGTCAAAAGTTGACCTATTTGGTCAATGAGTTGGTAATTGGGTCAAGAATTGACCATTTTGAATAAAGATGACTTTTTGGTCAAAAGTTGACCTATTGGGTGAATGGGTTGGTCATTGGGTTAAAAATTGACCATTTTAACCAAAGTTGACTTTTTGGTCAAAAATTGACTATTTGATCGAAATTGATTTTTTGGTCAAAAGTTGACCTATTAGTTCAATGGGTTTGTCATTGGGTCAAGGATTCACCATTTTGACAATAGTTGACTTTTTGGTCAGAGATTGACTTATTGGGTCAATAATTGGTCATTAGGTAAAAAAAATTGACTTTTTTGTCTAGAATTATATTTTTGGTCAAAAGTAAACCCAATGGGACATCAGGGTGGTCATTGGGTCAGAAATTGACCATTTTAACCAAAGTGGACTTTTTGGTCAAAAGTTGACCTATTGGGTCTATGGTTGGTCATTAGGTCAAAAATTGACTATTTTGATCGAAATTGATTTTTTGGTCAAAAATTGACCTATTGGGTCAATGGGTTTGTCATTGGGTCAAGGATTCACCATTTTGACCAAAGTTGACTTTTTGGTTAGAGATTGACTTATTGGGCCAAGAATTGGCCATTAGGTCAAAAATTAACTTTTTTGACTAAAATTAAAGTTTTAGTCAAAAGTTAACCCAATGTGTCATCGGGGTGGTCATTAGGTCAGAATTTAACCATTTTGACCAAAGTTGACCTTTTTGTCAAAAGTTGTCCTATTTGACCAATGAGTTGGTAATTGTGTCAAGAACTGACCATTTTGACCAAAGATGACTTTTCGACCAAAAGTCGACTCTATCGGGTGAATTGTTATCTATCGGTCGAAAATCGATCATTTCGACTCTAAGTCGATTTTTGGTAAAACATGACCTGTTGGGTCAAAGGGTGCTCATTCGGTCAAAAATTGACTATTTTGACAAAAATTAACTATTTTGACAAAAATTGACTATCTTGACAAAAATTGACTTTTTGGTCAAATGTTGACTTATTGGGTCAACGAGTTTGTCATTGGGTCAATGATTGACCATTTTGACCAAAGTTGACTTTTTGGTCAGAGATTGTCTTATTGGGTTAATGATTGGTCATTAGGTCAAAAATTGACTATTTTTACTAAAATTGAATTTTTAGTCAAAAGTTAACTCAATGGGTCAACGGGGTGGTCATTAGGTCAGAAATTGACCATTTGGACCAAAGTTGACATTTTGGTCAAAGGTTGACATATTCGGCCAATGAGTTGGTAATTAGGTCAAGAATTGATCATTTTGACTAAAGATGACTTTTTAGTCAAAAGTTGATATATTGGGTCAATGGGTTGGTCATTGGGTCAAAAATTGACAATTTTGACCAAAGTTAAATTTTTGGTCAAAAGTTGACCTATTAGGTCAATTGGTGGTCATTAGGTCGAAAATTGGCAATTTTGACAAAAATTGTCTTTTTAGTCAAAAGTTGTCCTATTGGGTCAACGGGTTTGTCATTGGGTCAAGGATTAACCATTTCGACTAAAATTGACTTTTTGGTTTGAGATTGACTTATTGGGTCAATAATTGGTTATTAGGTCAAAAATTGATTATTTTAACCAAAATTGATTTTTTTTGCTCAAAAGCTGACCTATTGGGTCAATGGGTGATCTTTAAGTTAAAAATTGACTATTTTGACCAAAATTTGTTTTTTGGTCAAAAGTTGACCTATTGAGTTAATGGGTTTGTCATTGGGTCAAGGATTGACCATTTTGACCAAAGTTGACTTTTTGGTTAGAGATTGACTTATTGGGTCAGTAATTGGTTACTAGGTCAAAAATTGACTACTTGGACAAAAATTGAATTTTTAGTTAAAAGTTAACCCATTGGGTGAACCGGGTGGTCATTGGGTCAGAAATTGACCAGTTTGACCAAAGATGATTTTTTGGTCAAAAGTTGACCTATTTTGACTAAAATTGAAATTTTGGTCAAAAGTTAACTCATTAGGTCAACGGGGTGGTCATTGGGTCAGAAATTGACCATTTTGACCAAAGTTGACTTTTTGGTCAAAAGTTGACCTATTTGGTCAATGAGTTGGTAATTGTGTCAAGGATTGACCATTTTGATCGAAGATGACTTTTCGGCTAAAAATTGATCTATTGGGTCAATGGGTTGGTCTTTGGGTAAAAATTTGACCATTTTGACCAAAGTTGACATTTTGGTCAAAAGTTGACATATTGGGCCAATAGCTGGTCATTCGGTCAAAAGTTGACTATTTTGGCCAAAATAGACTTTTTGATCAAAAGTTGATCTATTTGGTCATTGGGTTGGTCATTGGGTAAAAAATTGACCATTTTGATCAAAGTTGACTTTTTGATCAAAAGTTGACCAATTGGGTAAATGGGTGGTCATTTGGTCAAAAATAGACTATTTTTACCAAAATTGACTTTTTGGTCAAAAATTGACTTTTTGGTCAAAAATTGACCTATTGGTTTTATGGGTTTGTCATTGGGTTAAAGATTGACCATTTTGACCAAAGTTGACTTTTTAGTCATAGATTGACTTATTGGGTCAATAATTGGTCATTAAGTCAAAAATTGACTATTTTGATCAAAATTGAATTTTTGGTCAAAAGTTAACCCATTGGGTGAACGGGGAGGTCATTGGGCCAGAAATTGACCATTTTGACCAAAGTTGACTTTTTGGTCAAAAGTTGACCTATTTAGTCAATGAGTTGGTAGTTCGGTTAAGAATTGACCATTTTGACCAAAGATAACGTTTTAGTCCAAAGTTGACCTATTAGGTCAATGAGTTGGTCATTGGGTAAAAAATTGACCAATTTGACCAAAGTTAACTTTTTGGTCAAAAGTTGACATATTGGGTCTATGGGTGGTCATTAGGTCAAAAATTGACTATTTTGACCAAAATTGACTTTTTGGTCAATAGTTGACTGTACGGCTTATTTTTAGGTTGTGTGTTTTATTTTGAAAGAGGGGTCGCCTAACAGAAATTGTCGGCAAAATTTAAATTTTAAATTTAACTTAAATATATATATAATTTAGAAAGTAGTATTTGATTTTGAAAATAATTTTAAATTTGAAAATTTTAAGATATAAAATCAAACCGATCTTACATCCCAAATAGTTTATATAAACGAGCACCACATCACAAACCGTGTATCTACCCCGAAGAATAGACACACTGCTTGATGATAGGGCTCGATTAAATAAACTAAAAGATTTGTGACATCCGTTTGGTCTGCGAACCAATCTTATAAGCCGACAAATTCCCCTGCTTAATATAAATGAATTAAGTAGGGTTTATATTACCTGGGTTCTTAAAATTCCCTATAAGGGCAAGCCCCTATAGTTAATTACATCTTAAGTGACGAGAATCACCTAAGAAAACTCTCGATAATAATCGGTAATTTCGCTCTCAAGAATCTCAAAGTTTAAGTTTTCAAGGGATTGAATTTTAGAATTTCAATAGAGAGTAGATCAAATTTGGAACATTTTGTTTTGGTAATTCGAAAGGAAGAAAGGTAGGAGAAATTACAGATTCGAAGCGAACTTCGGTAATTTCCCGACTATCCTATTGTTTGGCTTGGATTTAGGAAAGTCCTAATGTTTGTTTAATGTTTTGATCTTGCCAAATTTAATTAATTAGGACTTATATTCGTATGACATGGTCATACAAATAGCCTCGAAGATGTGAGGGTTTATGTCATATCAGACGACTACCTCGGAAATCCTAAGACCGGTTAGGGCTTAATTTGCAATGCAAATGCCTAACAAAGGTTGAGGATTTATGTTGCACTAGTGCAAACTACCTCGAAGTCCTATGGCTTAGTTATTTAATTCTAAGAAAGTTTTGCTGAAGTAGACTCAGGTTTTACTGATGACAATGGCCGTGCTGCCCACCATGCTCCGAGTTCCTTGTTGTTGCAGAGGTTTAGTTTTAGAAGTCATAAATCAGCAGATGAGAGAAGTGTTTTGGTTTAGAGAAATTCTTAATTTCCAAGTGTTTTTATGTTTTATTCAAAACAAATCTTAAAGTTGATTATAAAGACACCGGTTAAGATCCCACGGTTCCATCCTTCCGGCATCGTTATTTTTATCGGATTCACTTAGTCCAGATGAATTTGCTAAACTCAACTAAATGAGTTCCACACTTTCATTTAGACCGTGGGAAATCCCGTTAGCAACACGTAGGTTACATCATCCGAGGTATTCCCGATCATCCAACAAGACGTTTTAATTTAGTTGTAGTTGTAGTTTTGTTGTTCTGTTTGTGATTAGATTTTGAGTTGTTTTATATTTTGAAATGTTGTGGTGGTGAATTTTATCTTGTAATGACTTTTAATTTATTTTTGGTTTCAGTTTTAGGGGCTATCCTAAAGGTGTGGGTTTTCATGCAACAATTGTTTATCATGCAAGAAAAGTAAAACGCATTTGCAATAAAGTAAATTGCAAGGAAGTAAATTGCAATAAAATAAAAGCGTACCTGGAGGGTCTTCCCGTCATCCCAGGTTGCACTTAAAACACAATTAGAATATTTAAGCATTTAAAGCAAGTTCCTAGGTAAAGCTAAGGGAAGGGTTTTGGTTTTCTACCAAGGTCCTACTCCTATAGCTAGTCATTTCCTATGACGTCTAGGTTCTTGTGTTTTGGTTTGAGGACGATTTTCTTCATCAAAGAACAATTAAGTTCAGTTGTTCTTATAAACATCCTATCATATTGAGAAAGTGTTTAAGAAGAATCTCAAACATCTTTTCAATATTGCTAGGATTGTTTTAAGTCCAAATGAATTTAATCATACAAATGAATTAATCGTCCGGGAATTCAAGTTTTGTTGTTATCTTGCTCAGTGAACTAGGACATTTGAATATCCTATAAGTGAAGTAACACTTCATTTAACGTTCTGTTTAGGGGTTATGACAACAAAAGCTTTCGAGGGCGAATTGATGTTCAAATGGTTTATGATTTAATTTCAGTTAACAGGTTTAAATTTGGAATAGTGTTCAAGTTGCTTTATTTTGAATTTCTTTATGTCTTAGATGATGTTATTTTTTAATTCAATTTAATTTAACTTTAATTTGGTTTAGTTTTAATTTTAATTTTAACTTGATTCTATTATTTAATTTAATTTAATTCAATTTAATTTGATTTGACATAATTTAATTTAATTTAAGTTAATTTGATTTAATTTAATTTGATTTAACTTACTTTAATTTAATTTATTTTAATTTAATTTAATTTAATTTTAATTTAAATTTTTAATTTAATTTGATTTAATTTAATTTAATTTAATTTAATTTAATTTGAATTTTTTAATTTAATTTGATTTAAATCTAATTTTAATTTAATTTAATTTGATTTAATTTAATTTGAATTTTTAATTTAATTTAATTTAAATTTTAATTTAATTTTATTTTTAATTTTAATTTAATTGAAATTTTAAAAGGGTCTAATTTAAATAATTTAACTTTAATTTAATTTAGTGATTAAGTCTTTTAACATTTTAAATCTTAAATTTGGATTATCATTTTAATTAGGAATTAAATATTATTGAGATGATTAATTTAGGGATTTTTAAATTAAAGAACAAATCTCTTCCTAATAATATCCCTATTTTAATAATTCCAATTTTATTATTCTTCCAAATTTAATCAATTATTTAATTAAGGTTTATTTTAATTATTTTTAAATTATTTAGTAGGTTTCTATCCTTTAATTATTTAAATTTCAGTCATCCAAATCAGATTAGGATCAAATATTTTACTCTTTTAATTTTATTAAGCCTAAAGTTTTAATTAAAGGTTAAAATTTTAATTACCATTTTGCCCTTCAAGCTTAATAATTTCATTACTCACTAAATTGAGCTTAAATGAACTTGAAATTTTTATGTGACTTCACCCATATGTCAATAAAGACATGAGAAGAGAAAATGTGATTTTTCTGTATTTAATTTATTTATGTAATTATTTTTGGTGGAAAATAGAGATTTCCAAGGAAAATTTAATAATATGACCAAGGGAAAGTTTCTGTCCTTGAGAAAATTATGGGACATTCCTAATGACCAGAGGACCACTTGGACCAATTTTGGTGATTTTTTGAATTATATTCTTTTTATTATAATTATTTTAAGCTTTGGAGTATTAATTAATTTAAAAATAAAATAAAGGTTGAAAAATGAATTTTATATTTTTTAAAAATCTCTCTAATATCAAGGAAACCAGAGAACCAATTTTTATAATTTTATGGTTTTTCTTTGATTTATTAGAATTTTTTTAGTGGAAATGCTAGAAAATACATTTTTTAATTTTAAAATTACCTTAGGGCTTTAAAATTTAATATCTCATCATAGAGACTTAAGAAAAATATGGGATTTGTTCCTAAATGATTAAAATTCAAAATGTGACATTTCGGTGAATTTTATTATTTTTGTGATTTTTATTATTTTTTAATTATTAAAAATATTAAAATAGTGCAAAAAATCAACTTTTTTGGAAAATTGCAATTTTAATTTTCTTAAATTCCCCTGATATCAGAGAGGCTCCAAAACCAATTTGGTGAATTTTTGAAGAGGATTTTGAAAGTTATGAATTTTTAAAGTTTAAATTTGGCTAAATGACTTAATCAACCCATTTGATAGAGCTAACCAAGTCCAATTGACTTCAAACTTTTATGGTGGGTTCCTCTGATCCTAAAGGTCAGTGGAGAATTGATTTCAAGTCAATTTGATGTATGATTAGCTCTAATTAATTAGAACTCTATTTTGGGTATTTAAGCCAATTAGGATTATTCCAAGTGGATTAATTCAAAACCTATTTTTCTTAGGGTCCTCTGGTCATAAGAAACAGCACCAAATTTTTCTAGAATTTATTTCACAACATACTAATTATTGGATTTAAAATACTCAAAACAGTAACATGAATTTGAAAAATCAATAACTTCTCATAGGGATAGCCTCCGACCTTGGAAAATTCGGGAATATTCCCAAGTTCAGAGGCTTCAAAAGCCCTATGGTCTCATGCCATGGTGAATTTCCTATATGCATGGAGAATTAAAACAATGCAGAGAGTAAATAAATTATTAAAAAAAAAATACTTGATGAAATTAAATGATTTCTTTTCCACATTATTCTCCTCTGTTCACTGAGCAAGAGAGTATTTTTATTTTATTTTTCTGATTTTTCTACACAAATTATGCATTTTTGAAGTTTAGGGAATTAAATAAATAGAAAAAATACCCTAATTTTCTATTTAAAACGGTGGCACTGACTCATCCTGAGCATCTCCGAAACGCCGCGTGTCGCGTCTGCCATTCGACGCCGCCACTCGAGGTCGACGGCCCGGGTCCCGCCTTCCGCGTATCATCCGCCGATCCGACCCGATCCGAGCCGTCCGTCCGCGCGTGTATGGAATGAACGACATCCGTTCATCGTCCCCGCCGTTCTCGCCCGAGAGCCGTCCACACTAAAACCCTAAGAACTCACTCATTTCTCAACGGATTTTCGTGTTCTTGTGCTCTATGGATTCGTCTTGAAGAGACGAATACATCTATACGGTGATCATGCATTGAAATTAAGGCATTTGAAATGGAGAATCTCCAGAAGCTCGAGATAAAGAGTTAGCTCATACCTTTGCTCAGAGAAGTGTGGCTTCAATCTGAGGGTTGTGTCACCTTCGATTGGGTCCAAGCAAGCTCCAGATGAAGTCCTTGGCCTGGTGAATTGTCTAGGTATGATTTCGACCAAGCCCGATCACAAAGCTTGGAGTCTGGAACAGATGGGTGGCCTGGAGAGGGGGCTTTCTGGTGGACCTCTTCCCTTGGTCTGGTGAAGGTGTAGGATCAATCAATTTGGGGATTGATCCATTGTGGAGAAGTGTCCTGGTTTTGGGTGGAATTTTGGCTGAGAAATTGGGCTCTGTTGGTGGGGATTAGGGTAAATTGTCATTCAGGGATCAAGCCTGCTCTAAGTGTGGAGAGTGATGCGGAGCAATTTTGGCGGGGTTTCGGTAAGGTCACGGTTCGAGCACCTCCCATGGCCGAGAGGGGGTGGGGTTTAAATAGGAGAGGGTGGAGGGCCTCCCAGGGGGAGTTAGGGCTTGGGATCAGTTGCTTAGGTCAAGGGAAGAACAGCCATGGTGGCCATTGGGCATGGGGCAACTCGGCCAAGGTGGAATTCCAAAGTTTGGCTCCTCCCGAGGTCTCGACCATGGTTTTTCCGGTGACCCAGGGCGCTGGCCGGCAGGCATGGGTCACCCTCAGGTCCAGGTGGGTCAGGGTTGGAGGTTTGTGCAATCAATTGGCCATGGACATGTGTAAAGGGTTTGGATTAAAATGGTATGGGGAGAGGCTCATTTTGGGTCCAAATGGGTCAACCCACCATTTTGGGTTTGGTGCACCCTTCCATGGCTGATTTGGGCTGAGGGAGGATCAGGTGAATCAGCTAGAAAAGGGTAGAGAAGTCACCATCCATGAATATTTTGATTAATCATGGATTAAGGTGAAGCATTAAAAGGTTTAAAACCTTTTTAAGGGGGCTTAAAAGAGGCTCCTCCTTTTGCCATTAATGGCTTGATCACATGTCAAACCTTCCATGATTTCATGTGACTTGTCCATGGCTTGCATGTGGCTTCATGGCTTGTCTTTGGCTTGGGGAAAAGCTTGGTCAATTTCATAAAAATGGATTTTTAAGGATTTTGGATATTTTGGGGTCATTTGATGGGATTTGGCATAATACCATTTTGGTTTGATTTTCATGATGGATTTAGCACTTAGGGAGTGATATTAATTGATTGAGGATGAGATAAGATTGTAGTGTGGGCTTTAGGATGGGTTTGGGCTTTTAAAATTTGGTAAAGGTAGGCTTTTAAAGTGGTTTAAGGGAATGGGCTTTTGGATTTTAAAATGGATTTTAGGATGAAAGTTTGGTGAAGGCTTGGGCCAAATAATTGTTGGGTTTGGTTTAGGGGTATGTCATGAGTGGTTTGAAACAAACTTGAGGTGGTTTGGGTTTGAATTGGGTTGAATTTGGACCTCTTTGGTAAATGAGCCAATGTAGGTCAAATTGGGCTAACTTGGGCCAATGTTGGGCTAGGGTTGAAATTGATGTAAAATAAGTGTTGGGAAATGTTTATGGGAGTGTTTCAAAGAGGTTTTGGCTTTGGTTGGGTTTTGATTTTGGGGTTTGGGCTTATTTGGGTTAGGTTTGGGTTTAGGTCAAAATTGGGCCTTTTAGCTTTGGGTTAAATTTGAGTGGGGTTTGGGTCTAAATTTTGGGCAAATCATGTTAGTTTTTTGTTTGTGGGGATGTTAAGGAAGGTTTAGAAAAGATTTGGGGTTAATTGGAATTGAATTGGGTTAGTTTGGATTAGGTTTGGGTCATGGGTCCAAATTGGGCTTTAAGGCCAAAAGTGAAATTGAATTCAAATGTCAATCAAATTGGACTTGGATCTGGTCTAGATTGGTGTTGGGAGTGTTTAATTGAATTTTAGAATTGAATTGGACCAGAATTTGGGTCAATTGGGTAGGATTGGTTTGACATTGGGTTCACTTTGGGTTAAAATGGGTCAAATTGGGGATTTTGACAAAAGTGGGGTAAATTGACAAAATTGGCCCATGGTGTAGTTGAACAAAATGAAATTGGGAATATTTGGGATTTTCCGGAATTTTTGGGGAATTTTCTGAATTTTTTGGATTTTTTGGCTAAGAGGGGCATTTTGGGTATTTGGAGGGTATTGGGGGGTATTTTTGGAATTTTTGGTATTTTTGGCTATGGATGATCAATTTGATTGGTGAGGAAATGTTTAGGAATGGTTTTGGAGAATTTTGGGTGATTTGGAAATTTTGAAAATTTTGGGTAATTTCAAGGGTTTTGGGTAGGCTAGGCGGGTGTTGGGTCCCCGGGGTCAAAAATTAAAAATTTGGAAAATTGAAAATTGGGTAAATGTAAGTAAAATAAATCATTTTGTTTGAGCCATGAAGCCATGTTAAGCCTATATGAGCCATGAGAGGATTCATTTGAGGCATTCATTATGTTGTTCCTAACCTCTTAGCCGAGGGCTTAGAGTTAAGGACCATCCATGTGAATTACCCTCATGAGTCAGGAGGTCAAGTTGTGTATGGGTATGGTTTTAGGAGGTGTGTGAAAGTGTAGTGTATAAGTGTAGTGTGAGTGTAAGTCAGCCCTTTCACCAGACCAGGCCACCCGAGGCGATCCTAAGGCCAAAGAGTCCTATAGGAACTCATCCTTTAAACTTCCACATTTGATCTCAACCATCTAGGTGATTAGGGGACTACAATCGAGTTTGTGGAGTTTGCAGGGAGTTAAGAAGTGGTTTGAATTTCTAAGTGGTGGGTCCCAATTCTAATCCTCTAAGATAGTCAAAGGAAAAGCCTAAGGCTAGATCCTAAGTAATAAAAAAGAAGAAGAGAAGACCTCATCAAAAATGAGGTCAACATTGACCTATTCGGTCAATGGGTTTGTCATTGGGTCAAGGATTGACCATTTTGACAAAAATTAACTTTTTGGTCAGTGATAGACTTATTGGGTCAAGAATTGGTCATTAAATCAAAAATTGACTATTTTGACCAAAATTGACTTTTTGGTCAAAAGTTGACCTATTAGGCTAATGGGTTGGACATTGGGTCAAGGATTGATGATTTTGTCCAAAGTTGACCTTTTGGTCAAAAGTTGACCTATTGGGTCAATGTATTGGTCATTGGGTCAAGGATTGACCATTTTGACCAAAATTGAATTTTTTGACTAAAATTGACTTTTTGACTAAAATTGACTTTTTGGTAAAAAGTTGACCTATTGATGCAACGGGTTTTTCATTGGGTGAAGGATTAACCATTTTGGCCAAAGTTGAGTTTTTGGTCAGAGATTGACTTATTGGGTCAATAATTGGTCATTAGGTGAAAAATTCACTATTTTGACCAAAATTGAATTTTTTTGTCAAAAGTTAACCCATTCGGTCAACGGGGTGGTCATTGGGTCAGAAATTGACCATTTTGACGAAAGATGAATTTTTTGTCAAAAGTTGACCTATTTAGACCAAAATTGAATTTTTGGTCAAAAGTTAACCCATTGGGTCAACGAGGTGGTCGTTGGGTCAAAAATTGACCATTTTGACCAAAGTTATCTTTTTGGTCAAAAGTTGACCTATTTGGTCAATGAGTTAGTAATTGGGTCAAGGATTGACCATTTTGACCGAAGATGACTTTTTGGTCAAAAGTTGATCTATTGGGTCAATGGGTTGGTCATTGGGTCAGAAATTGACCATTTTGACCAAAGTTAACTTTTTGGTCAAAAGCTGACTTAATGGGTCAATAGGTGGTCATTAGGTCAAAAATTCACTATTTTGACCAAAATTGACTTTTGGTCAAAATTGACCTATTGGGTCAATGGGTTTGTCATTGGGTCAAGGATTGACCATTTTGACTAAAGTTTACTTTTTGGTCAGAGATTAACTTATTGGGTTAATAATTGGTCATTAGGTCAAAAATTACTATTATGACCAAAAATGAATTTTTGGTCAAAAGTTAACCCGTTGGGTTAATGGGTGGGGGGTTGTCTTTGTGTCTGAAATTTAACCATTTTTATCAAAGATGACTTTTTGGTCACAAGTTGACCTATTTTGACCAAAATTAAATTTTTGGTTAAAAGTTAACTCATTGGGTGAACTGGGTGGTCATTTGGTCAGAAATTGTCTATTTTGACCAAAGTTGACTTTTTGGTCAAAAGTTGACCTATTTAGAAAATGAATTGGTAATTGGGACAATAATTGACTATTTTTACAGAAGATGACTTTTTGGTCAAAAGTTGATATATTTGGTCAATGAGTTTGTCATTGTGTCAAAAATTGACCATTTTGACCAAAGTTGACTTTTTGGTCAAAAGTTGACCTATTGGGTCAATGGGTGGTCATTAGGTAAAAAATTGACTAATTTGACTCAAAAGTGGACCTATTTTGACCAAAATTGAATTTTGGTCAAAAGTTAACCCATTGGGTTAACGGGGTGGTCATTGGGTCAGAAATTGACCATTTTGACCAAAGTTGACTTTTTGGTCAAAAGTTGACCTATTAGGTCAATGGGTGGTCATTAGGTAAAAAATTGACAATTTTGACCAAAATTGACTTTTGACTCAAAAGTTGACCTATTTTGACTAAAATTGAATTTTTGGTCAAAACTTAACCCATTGGGTCAACGGGGTGGTCATTGGGTCAGAAATTGACCATTTTGACCAAAGTTGACTTTTTGGTCAAAAGTTGACATATGTGGTCAATGAGTAGGTAATTGGGTCAAGATTTGACCATTTTGACCGAAGATGACTTTTGGGTCAAAAGTTGATTTATTGTGTTAATGGGTTGGTCATTAGGTCAAAAATTGACCATTTTGACCAAAGTTGACTTTTTGGTTAAAAGTTGACCTATTGGGTCAATGGGTGGTCATTAGGTCAAAAATTGACAATTTTGACAAAAATTGACTTTTTGGTCCAATGTTGGCCTATTGGGTCAATGGGTTTGTCATTGGGTGAAGGATTGACCATTTTGACCAAAGTTGACTTTTTGGTCAGAGATTGACTTATTGGGTCAATGATTGGTCATTTGGTCAAAAATTGACTATTTTGGCCAAAATTGAATTTTTGGTCAAAAGTTAACCCATTGGGTCAACGGGTTGGTCATTGGGTCAACGGGTTGGTCATTGGGTCAGAAATTGACCATTTTGACCAAAGTTGGCTTTTTGGTCAAAAGTTGACCTATTTGGTCAATGAGTTGGTAATTGGGTCAAGAATTGACCATTTTGACCAAAGATGACCATTTTCACCAAAGATGACGTTTTAGTCAAAAGTTGACCTATTGGGTCAATGTGTTGGTCATTGGGTCAAAAATTAACTATTTTTTAATAAAGTTGTCATTTTCATCAAAAGTTGACCAATTAGGTCTATGGGTGGTCAATAGGTCAAAAATTGACTATGTTGACCAAAATTGACTTTTTGGTCAAAAGTTGATCTATTGGGTCAATGGGTTTGTCATTGGGTCAAAGATTGACCATTTTGATAAAAATTAACTTTTTTGTCAGAGATTGACTTATTGGGTCAATAATTCAAAATTGACTATTTTCACCAAAATTTACTTTTTGTACAAAAGTTTACATATTAAGCTAAAGGGTTGGTCATTGGGTCAATGATTGATCATTTTGTCCAAAGTTGACATTTTGGTCAAAGGTTGACCTATTGGGTCAATGGGTTGGTCATTGGGTCAAGGATTGACCATTTTGACCATAGTTTACTTTGTGGTCAAAGATTAGCTTAGTGGGTCAATAATTGGTCACTAGGTCAAAAATTGACTATTTTCATAAAAATTGAATTTTTGGTCAAAAGTTGACCTATTGGCTCAATTGGTTGTCCTTAATAAAAAATTGACTATTTTGACCAAAATTTACTTTTTTGTCAAAAGTTGACCTATTGGGTCAATGGGTTTGTCAATGGGTTTGTCATTGGGTCAAAGATTGACCATTTTGACCAAAGTTTATTTTTTGGTCAGAGATTGACTTTTTGGGTCCATAATTGGTCATTAGGTCAAAAATTGACCATTTTGACAAAAATTGAATTTTGGTCAAAAGTTAACCCATTTGGTCAATGGGGTGGTCATTGGGTCAGAAATTAACCATTTTGACCAAAGATAACTTTTTGGTCAAAAGTTGACCTATTTTGACCAAAATTGATTTTTTGGTCGAAATTTAACCTAATGGATCAACCGGGTGGTCTTTGGGTCAAAAATTGACCATTTTGACAGAAGTTGGTTTTTTTGTCGAAAGTTGACCTATTTGGTCAATAAGTTGGTAATTGGGTCAAGAATTGACCATTTTGAACAAAGATGACTTTTTGGTCAAATGTTGACCTATTGGGTTAATGGGTTGGTCATTGGGTAAAAAATTGACCATTTTGACCAAAGTTGACTTTTTGGTCAAAAGTTGACCTTTGGGTCAATGGGTGGTCATTAGGTAAAAAATTGACTATTTTGAGCAAAATTGATTTTTTGGTCAAAAGTTGACCTATCTGGTCTATGGGTTTGTCATTGGGTCAAGGATTCACCATTTTGACCAAAGTTGACTTTTTGGTCAGAGATTGACTTATTGGGTCAATAATTAGTCATTGGGTAAAAAATTAAATTTTTTGACTAAAATTGAATTTTTGGTCAAAAGTTAACCCATGGGTCAACGGGGTGGTCATTAGGTTAGAAATTGACCATTTTGACCAAAGTTGACTTTTTGGTCAAAAGTTGACCTATTTGGCCAATAAGTTGGAAATTGGGTCAAGAACTGACCATTTTAAGCAAAAATAAATTTTTAGTCAAAAGTTGACCTTTTGGGTCAATGAGTTGGTCATTGGGTAAAAAATTGACCATTTTGACCAAAGTTGTCTTTTTGGTCAAAAGTTGACCTTTTGGGTCAATGGGTGCTCATTTGGTTAAAAATTGATTACCTTGACCAAAATTGACTTTTTGGTCATAGTTGACCTATTGGGTCAATGGGTTTATCATTGGGTCAAGGATTGACCATTTTGACCAAAGTTGACTTTTTGGTCAGAGATTGACTTATTGGATCAATAATTGGTCATTAGGTCAAAAATTAACTTTTTAACCAAAATTAAATTTTTAGTCAAAAGTTAACCCAATGGGTCAACGAGGTTGTCATTGGGTCAGAAATTGACCATTTGGACCAAAGTTGAGTTTTTGGTCAAAGGTTGACCTATTTGGCCAATGAGTTGGTAATTGGGTCAAGAATTGACCATTTTGACCAAAGATGATTTTTTAGCCAAAAGTTGATATATTGTGTCAATGGGTTGATCATTGGGTAAAAAATTGACCATTTTTACAAAAGTGAATTTTTGGTCAAAAGTTGACCTATTAGGTCAATGGGTGGTCATTAGGTCGAAAATTGACTATTTTAACCAAAATTAACTTTTTGGTCGAAAGTTGAATTATTGGGTCGATGGGTTTGTCATTGGGTCAAGGATTGACCATTTTGACCAAAGATGACTTTTTGTTATGAGATTGACTTGTTAGGTTAATAATTGGTCAATAATACAAAAATTGACTATTTTTACCAAAATTGACTTTTTGTTTAAAAGTTAACCTATTAGGTCAATGGGTTGGTCATTGGGTCAAGGATTGATCATTTTGACCATAGTTGACTTTTTGGTCAAAAGTTGACCTATTGGGTTAATGGGTTGGTCATTAGGTCAAGGATTGAACATTTTAACCAAAGTTAACTTTTTGGTCAAAAGTTGACATATTCGGTTAATGGGTTGGTCATTGGGTCAAGGATTGACCATTTTGACCAAAGTTAACTTTTTTGGTCAAAGATTGGCTTACTAGGTCAATAATTGGTTATTAAGTAAAAAATTGACTATTTTGACCAAAATTTTGTTTTTTGTCAAAAGTTGACCTATTGGGTCAATGAGTTTGTCATTGGATCAAAGATTAACCATTCTGACCAAAGTTGACTTTTTGGTCAGAGATTGACTTATTAGGTCAATAATTGGTGATTAGGTCAAAAATTGACTATTTTGACCAAAATTGAATTTTTGGTCAAAAGTTAACACATTGGGTTAACGGGGGGGGGGGGGAGTCAATGTGTCAGAAATTGAACATTTTGACCAAAGATGACTTTTTGGTCAAAAGTTCACATATTTTGACCAAAATTGACTTTTTGGTCAAAAGTTAACACATTAGGCGAACAAGATGGTCATTGGGTCAGAAATTGTCCATTTTGTCTAAAGTTGACTTTTTAGTCAAAAGTTGACCTATTTGGTAAATAAGTTGGTAATTAAGTCAAGAATTCACCATTTTGACCAAAGTTGACTTTTTGGTCAAAAGTTGACATATTGGGTTAATTGGTGGTCATTAGGTCAAAAATTGACTATTTTGACTAAAATTGACTTTTGGTCAAAAGTTAACTATTAGGTCGATGGGTTTATTATTGGGTCGAGGATTGACCATTTTGACTGAAGTTGACTTTTTGGTCGAAGATTGACTTATTGGGTCGATAGTTGGTCATTAGGTGAAAATTTGATTATTCGACCACAATTGAATTTTTGGTCGAAAGTTAACCAATTGGGTTAACGGGGTGGCCATTGCGTCAGAAATTGACCATTTTGAGGAAGGATGACTTTTTGTTCAAAAGTTGACCTATTTTGACCAAAATTGAATTTTTGGTTAAAAGTTAACCCATTGGGTCAACGGGGTGGTCATTGGGTCAGAAATTGAACATTTTGACCAAAGTTGACTTTTTGGTCAACAGTTGACCTATTTGGTCAGTGAGTTGGTAATTGGGTCAAGAATTGGCCATTTTGACCAAAGGTGACGTTTTAGTCAAAAGTTGACCTATTGTGTTAATGTGTTGGCGATTGGGTAAAAAATTGACCATTTTGACCAAAGTTGACTTTTTGGTCAAAAGTTGACCTATAGGGTCTATGGGTGCTCATTAGGTCAAAAATTGACTATTTTGACCAAAATTGACTTTTTGGTTAAAAGTCGACATATTGGGTCAATGAGTTTGTCATTTGGTCAAGGATTGACCATTTTGATAAAAAATAGTTTTTTGGTCAGAGATTGACTTATTGGGTAAATAATTGGTCATTAATTCAAAAATTGACTATTTTGACCAAAATTGATTTTTTGGTCAAAAGTTGACCTATTAGGCTAATGGGTTGGTCATTGGGTCAAGGATTGATCGTTTTGTCTAAAGTTGACCTTTTGGTCAAAAGTTGACCTATTGGGTCAATGTGTTGGTCATTGGGTCAAGGATTGACCATTTTGACCAAAGTTGACTTCGTGGTCAAAGGATGGCTTACTGGGTCAGTAATTGGTCATTAGGTCAAAAATTGACTATTTTGACAAAAATTAACTTTTTGGTCAAAAGTTCACCTATTGGGTCAATGGGTGGTCGTTAAGTTAAAAATTGACTATTTTGACCAAAATTTACTTTTTGGTCAAAAGTTGACCTATTGGGTAAATGTGTTTGTCATTGGGTCAAAGATTGACCATTTTGACCAAAGGACTTTTTGTTCAGAGATTGACTTTTTGGGTCCATAATTGGACATTAGGTCAAAAATTGACTATTTTGACCAAAATTGAATTTTTGGTCAAATGTTAACCCTTTCGGTGAACGGGGTGGTCGTATGGTCATAAATTAACCATTTTGACCAAAGATGACTTTTTGTTCAAAAGTTGACCTATATTGACCAAAATTGAATTTTTGGTCAAAAGTTAACCTTTTGGGTCAACCGGGTGGTCATTGTGTCAGAAATTGACCATTTTGACCAAAGTTGACTTTTTGGTCAAAAGTTGACCTATTTTTTAAATGAGTTAGTAATTGAGTCAAGAATTGACCATTTTGATCGAAGATGACTTTTTGGTCAAAAGTTGATTTATTGGGTCAATAGGTTGGTCATTGGGTCAAAAATTGACTATTATGACCAAAGTTGACTTTTTGGTGAAAAGTTGACCTATTGGGTCAATTGGTGGTCATTAGGTCAAAAATTGACTATTTTGGCTAAAATTTACTTTTTGGTAAAAATTTGAACTATTGGGTCAATGGATTTATCATTGGGTCAAGGATTGACTATTTTGACGAAAGTTGACTTTTTGGTTAGAGATTGACTTATTGGGTCAATAGTTGATCATTAGGTGAAAAGTTGACTATTTTGACCAAAATTGAATTTTTTGTCAAAAGTTAACCGATTGGGTGAACGGGGAGGTAATTGAGTCTGAAATTGACTATTTTGACGAAAGATGAATTTTTGGTTTAAAATTTAATTTTTTAACCAAAGTTGAATTTTTAGTCAAAAGTTAACCCAATGGGAGAACGGGGTGGTCATTAGGTCAGAAATTGACCATTTTGAACAAAGTTGACTCCTTGGTCAAATGATAACCTATTTGGTCAATGAGTTGGTAATTGGGTCAAGAATTGACCATTTTGAACAAAGAAGAATTTTTGGTCAAAATTTGACCTATTGGGTTAATGGGTTGGTCATTGGGTCAAAAATTGACCATTTTGACCAAAGTTAACTTTTTTGTCAAAAGTTAACCTTTTGGGTTAATGTGTGAAAGGGATTTTCATTGGGTGAAAGGGGTTGTCATTGGGTCAAAAATTGACCATTCGGACCAAATTTGAGTTTTTGGTCAAAGGTTGACCTATTTGACCAATGAGTTGGTATTTGGGTCAAGATTGACCATTTTGACCAAAGATGACTTGTTAGTTAAAAGTTGATCCATTAGGTCAATGGGGTCATTCGGTCAAAAATTGACCATTTTGACCAAAGTTGAATTTTTTGTCAAAAGTTGACCTATTCGGTCAATGGGTGGTCATTAGGTCAAAAATTGATTATTTTGACCAAAATTGACTTTTTGGTCAAAAGTTGAGTTATTGGGTCAATGGGTTTGTCATTGGGTCAAGGATTGACCATTTTGAACAAAGTTGACTTTTGGTTAAAAATTGACCTATTGGGTCAATGGGTTGGTCATTGGGTCCCAAATTGACTATTTTGAACAGAGTTGACTTTTTAGTTTAAAGTTGACTTATTGGGTTAATGGTTGGTCATTTGGTAAAAAATTGACTATTTTGACGAAAGTTGATTTTTTAGTCAAAAGTTGACCTATTTGGTCTATGGGTTAGTCATTGTGTCAAGGATTGATGATTTTGACCAAAATTGACTTTTTGTAAGGAGATTGACTAATTTGGTCAATAATTGGTCATTAGGTAAAAAATTGACAACTTTGACCAAAATTGAATTTTTGGTCAAAAGTTGACCCATTGGGTCGATGGGGTGGTCATTGGGTCGAAAATTGACCATTTTGACCAAAGTTGACTTTTTGGTACGAGATTGACATATTGGGTCGATAATTGGTCGATAATTCAAAAATTGATTTATTTTGACAAAAATTGACTTTTTGGTCGAAAGTTGACATATTAGACGATGGGTTGGTCATTGGGTCGAGGATTGATCATTTTGACCAAAGTTGACTTTTTGGTCAAAAGTTGACCTATTGGGTTAATGGGTTGGTCATGGGTCAAGGATTGACCATTATGACCAAAGTTGACTTTTTGGTCAAAGATTGGCTTTCCAGGTCAAAAATTGGTCATTATGTCAAAAATTGACTATTTTGACGAAAATTGACTTTCTGTTTAAAAGTTGACCTATTGGGTTAATGGGTTTATCATTGGGTCAAGGATTAACCATTCTGACCAAAGTTGACTTTTCGGTTTGAGATTGACCTATTGGGTCAATAATTGGTCATTAGGTCAAAAATTGACTGTTTTGAGCAAAATTGAACTTTTGGTCAAAAGTTAATCCATTGGGTCAATGGGGTGGTCATTGGGTCAGAAATTGACCATTTTGACTAAAGATGACTTTTTGGTTAAAAATTGACTTATTTTGACCAAAATTGAATTTTTGGTCAAAAAGTTAACCCATTGGGTGAACGGGGGGTCATTGGGTTAGAAATTGTCCATTGTGACTAAAGTTGACTTTTTGGTCAAAAGTTTACCTATTTGGTAAATGAGTTGGTAATTGAGTCGAGAATTTACCATTTCTACTGAAGATGACCTTTTAGTCAAAAGTTCATCTATTAGATCAATGGGTTTGTCGTTGGGTAAAAATTTACCATTTTGACCAAAGTTGACTTTTTAATCGAAAGTTGACTTATCGGTCAATCGGGTGGTCATTAGTCGAAAATTGACTATTTTGACCAAAATTGATTTTTTGGTCAAAAGTTGATCTATTGGGTCAATGGGTTTGTCATTGGGTCAAGGATTGACCATTTTGACCAAAGTTGACTTTTTAGTCAGAGATTGACTTATTGGGTCAATAATTGGTCATTAGGTCAAAAATTGACTTTTTTGACTGAAATTGAATTTTGGTCAAAAGTTAACCCCATGGGTCATCAGGTGGTCATTGGGTCAGAAATTGACCAATTTGACCAAAGTTGACTTTTTGATCAAAAGTTGACTTACTTGGCGATGAGTTGGTAAGTGTGTCAAGAAGCGACCATTTCGACGAAAGATGACTTTCGAGTCAAAATTTGACCTATTGGGTCGATGGGTTGTTCATCGGTTAAAAAATTGACCATTTTGACCAAAGTTTACTTTTTGGTCAAAAGTTGACATATTGGGTCAATGGGTGGTCATTGGGTCAAAAATTGACAACTTTGAACAAAATTGACTTTTTGGACAAAAGTTGACCTATTTGGTCAATGGGTTTGTCATTGATTCAAGGACTGATCATTTTGACCAAAATTCACCTTATGGTCAGAGATTGACCTATTGGGTCAATAATTGGTCATTAATTCAAAAATTAACTTCTTTTTGACCAAAATTGACTTTCTGGTCAAAAGTTAACCTATTAGGCCAATGGGTTTATCGTTGGGTCAATGATTGATCATTTTGACCAAAGTTGACTTTTTGGTTAAAAGTTGACCTATTGGGTCAATGGGTTGGTCATTGGGTCAAGGATAGACCATTTTGACCAAAGTTGACTTTTGTCACAAGATTGACTTACGAGGTCAATAATTGGTCATTGGGTCGAAATTGACCTTTTTGACCAAAGTTGACTTTTTGGTCGAAAGTTGACATACTTGGTCGATGAGTTGGTAATTTGGTCCAGAATTGACTTTTCGACCAAATATGACTTTTTGGTCAAAAGTTGACCTACTAGGTCAATGGGTTGGTCATTGGGTCGAAAATTGACCATTTTGACCAAAGTTGACATTTTTGGTCAAAAGTTGACTTATTAGATCGATGTGTGGTCATTAGGTCAAAAATTGACTATTTTGACCAAAATTGACTTTTTGGTCAAAAGTTGACTTATTGGGTCAATGGATTTGTCATTGGGTCAAGGATTGACCATTTTGACCAAAGTTGACTTTTTGGTCAGAGATTGACTTATTAGGTCAATAATTGGTTATTAATTTAAAAAATGACTACTTTGACCAAAATTGACTTTTTGGTCAAAGGTTGACCTGTTTGGCCAATAGGTTTGTCATTGGGTCAAGGATAGATCATTTTGAGTGATGTTGACTTTTTGGACAAAAGTTGACCTAATGGGTCAATGGAATGGTCATTGGGTCAAGGATTGACCATTTTGACCAAAGTTGACTTTTTGGTTAGAGATTGGTTTACTGGGTCAATAATTTGTCATTAGGTCAAGAATTGACTATTTTGACCAAAATTGACTTTTTGGTTAAAAGTTGACCTATTGGGTCAATGAGTGGTCATTAAGTCAAAAATTGACTATTTTGACCCAAATTGACTTTTTGGTCAAAAGTTAACCTATTCGGCCAATGGATTTGTCTCTGGGTCAAGGGTTGACAATTTTGACCATAGTGGATTTTTTTGGTCAGAGATTGACTTATTGGGTCAATAATCAGTCCCTAGGTCAAAAATTGACTATTTTAACTAAAATTGAATTTTTGGTCAAAAGTTAACCCATTGGGTTAAGAGGGTGGTCATTGAGTCGAAATTGACAATTTTGACCAAAGATGAATTTTGGTTAAAAGTTGACTATTTTGACCAAAATTGAATTTTGGTCAGAAGTTAACCCATTGAGTTAGCGTGGTGGTCATTGGGTCAAAATTGACCATTTTGACCAAATTTGACTTTTTGGCCAAAAGTTGACCTATTTGGTCAATGAGTTGGTAATTGGGTCAAGAATTGACCATTTTGACCGAAGATGACTTTTTGATCAAAAGTTGTTTGATTGGGTAAATGGGTTAGTCGTTGGGTAAAAAATTGACCATTTTGACCAAAGTTGACTTTTTGGTCAAAAGTTGACCTTTTGCGTCAATGGATGGTCATTAGGTCAAAAATTGACTATTTTGACTATTTTGACCAAAATTGACTCTTTGGCCAAAAGTTGACCTTTTGGGTCAATGGGTTTGTCTTTAGGTCAAGGATTGACCATTTTGACCAAAGTTGACTTTTTGCTCAAAGATTGACTTATTGGGTCAATAATTGGTCATTAGGTCAAAAATTGACTATTTTGGCCAAAAATGAATTTTTGGTCAAAAGGTAAACCATTGGGTCAACGGGGTGGTTATTAGGTCAGAAATTGACCATTTTGACTAAAGTTGACTTTTTGGTCAAAAGTTGACCTATTTGGTCAATGAGTGAAATTGGGTCAAGAATTGACAATTTTGACCCAAGATGACGTTTAAGTCAAAAGTTGACCTATTGGGTAAATGTGTTGGTCATTGGGTAAAAAAGTGACCATTTTGACCAAAGTTGACTTTTTGGTCAAAAGTTGACTTATTGGGTCTATGGGTAGTCATTTAGTCAAAAATTGACTATTTTGACCAAAATTGAGTTTTTGGTCAAAAGTTGACCTATTAGGTCGTTGGGTTTGTCGTTGAGTCAGGGATTGACCATCTTGATAAAAATTAACTTTTTGGTCAGAGATTGACTTATTGGGTCAATAATTGGTCATTAATTCAAAAATTGACTATTTTGACTAAAATTTACTTTTTGGTCAAAAGTTGACCTATTTGGCTAATGGGTTGGTCATTGGGTCAATGATTGATCATTTTGTCCAAAGTTGACTCTTTGGTCAAAAGTTGACCTATTGGGTCATTAGGTTGGTCATTGGGTCAAGGATTGAGTATTTTGACCAAAGTTGACTTTGTGGTCAAAAATTGACTGTTTTGATAAAAATTGACTTTTTGGTCAAAAGTTGAGCTTATCGGGTCGATGGGTGGTCTATAATAAAAAATTGCTATTTTGACCAAAATTTACTTTTTGGTCAAAAGTTGACTGATTAGTCAATGGGTTTGTCATTAGATCAAGGAGTGACCATTTTGACCAAAGTTGACTTTTTGGTCGAAGATTGACTTTTTGAGTCCATAATTGGTAAAATTGACTTTTTGACCAAAATTAATTTTTAGTCAAAAGTTAACTCAACGGATCAATGGGGTTGTCGTTAGATTGAAATCGACCTTTAGGACCAAAGTCGAGTTTTTGGTCGAAGGTTGATCTGTTTGTCGATGAGTTGGTAATTGGGTCAAGAATTGACCATTTTGACCGAAGATTACTTTTTAGTCAAAAGTTGATCTATTGGGTCAATGGGTTGGTCATTTTGTCAAAAATTGACCATTTTGACCAAAGTTGAATTTTTGGTCAAAAGTTGACTTATTAGGTCAATGGGTGGTCATTAGGTTAAAAATGGACTATTTTGACTGAAATTGACTTTTTGGTCAAAAGTTGACTTATTGGGTCATTTGGTGAAGGATTGACCATTTCAACCAAAGTTGACTTTTTGGTCTGAGATTGACATATTGGGTCAATAATTCAAAAATTGACTATTTTGACCAAAATTGATTTTTTGGTCAAAAGTTGACCTATTTGGCCAACGGGTTGGTCATTTGATCAAGGATTGATCATTTTGACCAAAGTTGACTTTTTGGTCAAAAGTTAACCTATTGGGTTAATGGGTTGGTCATTGGGTCATGGATTGACCCCCTTTGACCAAAGTTGACTTTTTTGGTCAGAGATTGACTTACTAGGTCAATAAATGGTCATTAAGTCAATAATTGACTATTTTGACCAAGATTGACTTTTTGGTCAAAAGTTGACCTATTGGGTCGATGGGTTTGTCATCGGGCCAAGGATTGACCATTCTGACCAAAGTTGAGTTTTTTGTCAAAGATTGACTTATTGAATCAATAATTGGTCATTAGGTAAAAAATTGACTATTTTGACCAAATTGAATTTTTTGTCAAAAGTTAACCTATTGGGTTAACGGGGGAGTCATTAGGTCGAAATTGACCATTTTGTCCAAAGATCACTTTTTGATTAAAAGTTAACCCATTGGGTGAACGAGGGGTTGGTCATTGGGTCAGAAATTGTCCATATTGACCAAAGTTGACTTTTTGGTCAAAGGTTGAGCTATTTGGTTAATGAGTTGGTAATTGGGTCAAGAATTGACCATTTTGACTGAAAATGACATTTTGGTCAAAAGTTGATCTATTGGGTCAATGGGTTGGTCATTGGTTAAAATTGACCATTTTGACCAAAGTTGACTTTTTTGTCAAAAGTGGACTGTTAGATCGATGGGTAGTCATTTGGTCGAAAATTGATTTATTTTAACCAAAATAGACTTTTTGGTCGAAAGTTGACCTATTAGAGTCGATGGGTTGGTCATTGGGTCAAGGATTGATGATTTTGACGAAAGTGGACTTTTTGGTCGGAGTTTGACTCATTGGGTCCATAAATGGTCATTGGGTCAAAAATTAACTATTTTGACCAAAATTAAATTTTTGATCGAAAGTTAACTCATTAGATCGACGGGGTTATCTTTGGGTCAAGAAATTGACCATTTTGATGAAAGATGAATTTTTGGTGAAAGTTAACCCATTGGGTTGAACGAGTTGGTCATTAGGTCCGAAATTGATCATTTTGACAAAAGTTGACTTTAGATCGAAAGTTGACTGTTGGTCGATGAGTTGGTAATTGGGTCGATCCAGGTTAATGGTTTGGTCAAAAGTTAATCTATTGGGTCAATGGGTTGGTTATTGGGTCAAAAATTGACCATTTTAACCAAAGTTAACTTTTTGGTCAAAAGTTGACCAATTGGGTCATTGAGTGGTCATTTGGTTAAAAATTAACTATTTTGACCAAAATTGACTTTTTGGTCAAAGTTGACCTATTGGCTCAATGTGTTTGTCATTGGGTCAAGGATTGACCATTTTGCAAAGTTGAATTTTTGGTCAGAGATTGACTTATTGGTTCAATAATTAGTCATTAGTTTAAAAATTGACTATTTTGGCCAAAATTGAATTTTTGGTCAAAAGTTAACCCATTTGGTCAACAGGGTGGTCATTGGTTCAAAAATTGACCATTTTGACCAAAGTTGACTTTTTGGTCAAAAGTTGACATATTTGGTCGATGAGTTGGTAGTTGGGTCGAGGAATTGACCATTTTGACCAAGATGATGTTTTAGTGAAAGTTGACTTATTGAGTCGATGTGTTGGTCATTGGGTCGAAAATTAACCATTTTGACCGAAGTTTCCTTTTAGGTCAAAAGTTAACTTATTGGGTCGATGGGTTGGTCATTAGGTCGAAAATTGACTATTTTGACTAAAATTGACTTTTGGTCGAAAGTTGATCTATTGGGTCGATGGGTTTGTCATTGGATCAAGGATTGACCATTTTGACTAAATTGACTTTTTGGTCAGAGATTGACTTATTGGGTCAATAATTGGTCATTAATTCAAAAATTGACTATTTTGACCAAAATTTACTTTTTGGTCAAAAGTTGACATATTAGGCTAAAGGGTTGGTCATTGAGTCAAGGAATGATCGTTTTGTCCAAAGTTAACTTTTTGGTCAAAAGTTGAATTATTGGGTCAATGGGTTGGTCATTGGGTCAAGGATTGACCATTTTGACCAAAGTTGACTTTGTGGTCAAAGATTGGCTTACTTGGTCAATTATTGGTCATTAGGTTAAAAATTGACTGATTCTTTTGGTCGAAAGTTGACTGTTAGGTTGATGGAAGGTCTTTAATCAATAATTGACTATTTTGAGTAAAATTTACTTTTTGGTCAATAGTTGATCTATTGGGTCAATCGGTTTGTCATTGGGTCACGGATTGACCATTTGGACCAAAGTTGATTTTTTGGTCAGAGATTGACTTATTGGGTCAATACTTGGTCATTAGGTCAAAAATTTACAATTTTGACCAAAATTTACTTTTTGGTCAAAAGTTGACTTATTAGGCTAATGGGTTGGTCATTGGGTCAGATGATTGATCATTTTGTCGAAAGTTGACTTTTTGGTCGAAAGTTGACTGTTAGGTCAATGGGTTAGTCATTGGGTCGAGGATTGACCATTTTGACCGAAGTTGACTTTGTCGTCACAAATTGATCGTTTTGATCAAAGTTGACTTTTTGGTCAAAAGTTGACTATTGAGTCGATGGGTGGTCATATAATAAAAAATTGACAATTTTGACCAAAATTTACTTTTTGGTCAAAAGTTGACCTATTGGGTCAATGGGTTTGTCATTGGGTCAAGGATTGACCTTTTTGACCAAAGTTGACTTTTTGGTCAGAGATTGACTATTTGGGTCCACAATTGGTAAAATTTGACTTTTTTGACCAAAATTGAATTTTTAGTCAAAAGTTAACTCAATGGGTCAATGGGGTTGTCATTGGGTCAGAAATTGACTATTCAGACCAAAGTCGAGTTTCAGTCGATGATTGACTTATTTGACCGATGAGTTGGTAATTGGGTCGAGAATTGACCATTTTGATCGAAGATAACTTTTTAGTCGAAAGTTGATCTATTGGGTCGATGGGTTGGTCATTTAGTCGAAAATTGACCATTTTGACCAAAGTTGAATTTTTGGTCAAAAGTTGACTTATTAGGTCGATGGGTGGTCATTAGGTTAAAAATTGATTATTTTAACGGAAATTGACTTTTGGTCGAAAGTTGACTTGATTGTGTCGATGGTTGTAAGTTAAGCATTTTGACCAAAGTTGACTTTTTGGTCTGAGATTGACTTATTGGGTCAATAATTGGTCAATAATACAAAAATTGACTATTTTGACCAAAATTGATTTTTTGGTCAAAAGTTGACCTATTAGGCCAATGGGTTTGTCATTGGATCAAGGATTGATCATTTTGACCAAAGTTGACTTTTTGGTCAGAAGTTAACCTATTGGGTTAATGGGTTGGTTATTGGGTCATGGATTGACTATTTTAACCAAAGTTGACTTTTTGGTCAGAGATTGGCTTACTAGGTCAATAAATGGTCATTAAGTCAATAATTGACTATTTTGACCAAGATTGACTTTTTGGTCAAAAGTTGACCTATTGGGTCAATGGGTATGTCATTGGGTCAAGGATTGACCATTCTGACCAAAGTTGACTTTTTGGTCAAAGATTGACTTATTAGATCAATAATTGGTCATTAGGTCAAAAATTGATTATTTTGACCAAAATTGATTTTTTTGTCAAAAGTTAACCCATTGGGTTAACGGGGGGGTGTCATTGGGTCAGAAATTGACCATTTTGACCAAAGATCACTTTTTGGTTAAAAGTTAACCCATTGGGTGAACGTAGGGTTGGTCATTAGGTCAGAAATTATCCATTTTGACCAAAGTTGACTTTTTCGTCAAAAGTTGACCTACTTGGTTAATGAGTTGGTAATTGGGTCAAGGATTGACCATTTTGACTGAAGATGACTTTTTGGTCAAAAGTTGATCTATTGGGTCAATGGGTTGTCATTAGGTCAAAAATAGATCATTTTGACCAAAGTTGACTTTTTAGTTAAAAGTTGACCTATTGGGTCAATTGGTGGCCAATAGGTTAAAAATTGACTATTTTTTTTCTAAAATTGACTTTTTGGTAAAAAGTTGTACTGTTGGGTCATTGGGTTTATCATTGGGTCAAGGATTGACCATTTTGACCAAAGTTCACTTTTTTGTCAGAGATTGACTTATTGGGTCAATAGTTGGTCATTAGGTGAAAATTTGACTATTTTGAATGGTCATTAGGTCAAAATTTGACAATTTTGACCAAAGTTGAATTTTTTGTCAAAGGTCTACCCATTGCATCAACGAGGTGGTCATTGGGTCAGAAATTGACCATTTTGACCAAAGTAGACTTTTTGGTCAAAAGTTGATATATTTGGTCAATGAATTGGTAATTGGGTCAAGAATTGACTATTTGACCAAAGATGACTTCTTAGTCAAAATTGTACCTATTTTGTCAATGGGTTGGTCATTAGGTAAAAAATTGACCATTTTGACCAAAGTTAACCTTTTGGTCAAAAGTTGACCTATTGGGTCAATAAATGGTCATTAGGTCAAAAATTGACTATTTTGAACAAAATTGACTTTTTGGTAAAAAATTGACTTATTGGTCGATGGGTTTTCATTGGATCGAAGATTGACCATTTTGACCAAAGTTGTTTTTGGACAAAAGTTGACATATTAGGTCAATGGGTTGGTCATTGGGTCGAAGGTATTGACCATTTTGACCAAAGTTGACTTTTTGGTCGAAGATTGGCTTATTGGATTCGATAATTTAGTCATTTAGTCGAAAATTAACTATTTTGACCAAAATTGACTTTTTGGTCAGAAGTTCGCTAATTAGATTGATGAGTTAGTCATTGAGTCGAAAATTGACCATTTTGACCAAAATTGACTTTTTGGTAAAAAAGTTAACTTTATTGGGTCGATGGGATTGTCATTAGATTAAAGATTGATGATTTTGACGAAGTTGACTTTTTGTTAGAAGATTGATTTATTTGATCGATAATTGTCCGTTAGGTCAAAAATTGATTATTTTGATCAAAATTGAATTCTTGGTCAAAAGTTAACCCATTAGTATCATTGGATTAGTCATTAGGTCGAAATTGATCATTTTGATGAAAGTTGACTTTTTGGTCGAAAAGTTGATCTATTTTGACCAAAATTGAATTTTTTGTCAAAAGTTAACCCATTGGGTCAACGGGGTGGTCATTGGTCAGAAATTGATCATTTTGATCAAAGTTGACCTTTGGGTCAAAAGTTGACCTATTTGGTCAATGAGTTGACCTATTTGGTCAATAAGTTAGTAATTGGGACAAGAATTGACCATTTTGACCAAAGATGACTTTTTGGTTAAAATTTGATCTATTGGGTCAATGGGTTGGTCATTGGGTCGAAAATCGACCATTTTGACCAAAGTTAACGTTTTGGTCAAAAGTTGACCTATTGGGTCAATGAGTGGTCATTAGGTCAAAAATTGATTATTTTGTCAAAAAATGACTTTTTGGTCAAAAATTGACTAATTGGGTCAATGGGTTTGTCATTGGGTCAAGGATTGACCATTTTGACCAAAGTTGACTTTTTGGTCAAAAATTGACTTATTGGGTCAATAATTGGTCATTAGGTTAAAAATTGACTATTTTGACCAAAATAGAATTTTTGGTCAAACGCTAACCATTGGGTCAACTGGGTTGTCATTAGGTTAAAAATTGAACATTTTGACAAAAGTTGACTTTTTGGTCAAAAGTTGACCTATTTGTCAATGAGTTGGTAATTGGGTCAAGAATTGACCATTTTGACTAATGATGACGTTTTAGTCAAAAGTTGACCTATTGGGTCAATGGGTTAGTCATTGGGTAAAAAATTGACCACTTTGTCCAAAGTTGACTTTTTGGTCAAAAGTTGACCTATTGGGTCTATGGGTGGTCATTAGGTCAACAATTAACTATTTTGACCAAAATTTACTTTTTAGTCAGAAGTTAACCTGTCAGATGTCGAGGATTGACCATTTTGACTGAAAGTTAACTTTTTGGTCGAGATTGACTTATTGGGTTAATAAGTTGAGTCATTAGGTCGAGAATTGATCATTTTGATCAAATTTGAATGTTTTGGTCAAAAGTTTACTCATTAGATTGACGGGGTGGTCATTAGGTCATAAATTGACCATTTTGACAAAAGATTGACTTTTTGGTCGAAAATTGACTTATTTTGATTAAGATTGAATTATTGGTCGAAAAGTTAACTCATTAGGATTAATCTGGGTGGTCATTAGATCTGAAAATTGACCATTTTGATCAAAGTTGATTTTTAGGTCAAAAGTTGACATACTTGGTCAATGAGTTGACCTATTTGGTCAATGAGTTTGTAATTGGGTCAAGAATTCACCATTTTGACCAAAGATGAATTTTTTGGTTAAAATTTGATCTATTGGGTCAATGGGTTGGTCATTGGATCAAAAATTGACCCATTTGACCAAAGTTAACTTTTTGGTCAAAAGTTGACCTATTGGGTCAATGAGTGGTCATTAGGTCAAAAATTGACTATTTTGACTAAAAATGACTTTTTTGGTCAAAAGTTGACTATTGGGTCAAAGGGTTTCTCCTTGGGTCAAGGATTGACCATTTTGACCAAAGTTGACTTTTTGGTCAGAGATTGACTTATTGGATCGATAATTGGTCATTAGATCGAAAATTGACTATTTTGACCGAAATTGAATTTTTGGTCAAAAGTTAACCCATTGGGTCAACGGGGTGGTCATTGGGTCAGAAATTGACCATTTTGACCAATGTTGAACGTTGACCTATTTGGTCAATTAGTTGGTAATTGGGTCAAAAATTGACCATTTTGACCAAAGATGACTTTTTAGTCAAAAGTTGACCTATTGGGGCAATGGGTTGGTCATTGGGTAAAAAATTGACTATTTTGACCAAAGTTGACTTTTTGGTCAAAAGTTGGCCAGTTCGGTCTATGGGTGGTCATTAGGTCAAAAATTAACTATTATGACCAAAATTGACTTTTTGGTCAAAAGTTGACCTATTGGGTCAAAGGGTTTGTCATTGGATTGATGATTGACCATTTTTACAAAAATTAACTTTTTGTTCAGAGATTGACTTATTGGGTCAATAATTGGTCATTAATTCAAAAATTGACTATTTTGACCAAAATTGACTTTTTGGTCAAAAGTTGACCTGTAAGGTAAATGGGTTGGTCTTTGGGTCAAGGATTGATAGTCTTGTCCAAAGTTGACTTTTTAGTCAAAAGTTGACCTTTTGGGTCAATGGGTTAGTCATTGGGTCAAGGATTGACCATTTTGACCAAAGTTGACTTTGTGGTCAAAGATTGGCTTACTTGGTCAATAATTGGTTATTAGATAAAAAATTGCTATTTTGACAAAAATTGACATTTTGGTCAAAAGTTGACCTATTGGGTCAATGGGTGGTCATTAAGTCAAAAATTAACTATTTTGACCAAAATTTATTTTTTGGTCAAAATTTAACCTATTGGGTTAATGGGTTTGTCATTGGGTCAAGGATTGACCATTTTGACGAAAGTTGACTTTTTGGTCAGAGATTGACTTATTTAGATTGATAATTGGTCATTAGATCAAAATTGATTATTTTGACTAGAATTGAAATTTTGTCGAAAATTAACCCATTAGATTGATTAGTCATTGGTCAAAATTGACCATATTGACCAAAGATGACTTTTTGGTCTAAAGTTGACTATTATGACCAAAATTGAATTTTTGATCAAGTTAAAATATTCAGTCAACTGGGTGGTCATTAGGTCGAATTAGACTATTTTGACCAAAGTTGACTTTTGGTCAAAAGTTGATTGTTTGGTCAATGAGTTGGTAATTGGGTCAAGAATTGACCATTTTGAACAAAGATGACTTTTTGGACAAAAGTTGACCTATTGGGTTAATGGGTTATTCATTAGGTAAAAACTTGAGCATTTTGACCAAAGTTAACTTTTTGGTCAAATGTTGACCTATTGGGTCAATGGGTGGTCATTAGGTCAAAAATAGATTATTTTGACCAAAATTGATTTTTAGTCGAAAGTTGACTTATTAGATCAATGGGTTTATCATTGGATCGAGGATTCACCATTTTGACCAAAGTTGACTTTTGGTCGAGAGATTGACTTATTGGGTCAATAATTGCTCATTAGGTCAAAAATTAACTTTTTTGACTAAAATTGAATATTTGGTCAAAAGTTAACCCAATGGGTCAACTGGATGGTTATCGGGTCAGAAATTGTCCATTTTGACCAATGTTGACTTTTTGGTCAAAGTTGACTGTTAGTCGATGAGTTGGTAATTGGATCAAGAACTGACCATTTTGACCAAGATGACTTTTTAGTCAAAAGTTGACCTATTAGATCGATGGGTCTAAAATTGACCATTTTAGCCGAAGTTGATTTTTTGGTCAAAAGTTGACCTATTAGGTCGATGGAGTGCTCATTAGGTCAAAAATTGATATTTTGACCAAAATTGACTTTTTAGTAAAAATTGACGTATTTGGTCGATGAGTATTGGTAATGAACCGACCATTGTGACCAAAGATGACTTTTTAGTCAGAGTCGACTTATTAGATCGACTCGGAGTTGTGATTAGATGACAAATTGAACATTTGGACCAAAGTTGAGTTTTTGGTCAAAGGTTGACCTATTTGGCCAATGTGTTGGTAATTGGGTCAAGAATTGATCATTTTGACCAAAGATGACTTTTTGGTCAAAAGTTGATCTATTGGGTCAATGGGTTGGTCATTGGGTCAAGAATTGATCATTTTGACCAAAGTTGAATTTTTGGTCGAAAGTTGACTTATTAGGTCAATAGTTGGTCATTAGGTCGAAAATTTACAATTTTGACCAAAACTGACTTTTTGGTCATAAGTTGACTTATTAGTTTAATGGGTTGGTCATTGGGTCATTGACCTGATCACTTTGACCAAAGTTAACTTTTTTATCGAGAGTTGACTTATTGGGTCAATAATTGGTCAATAATTCAAAAATTGACTTTTTGGTCAAAAGTTGACCTATTAGGACAATGGGTTGGTCATTGGGTCAATGATTGATCATTTTGACCAAAGTTGTCATTTTGGTCAAAAGCTGACCTATTGGGTTAATGGGTTGGTCATTGGGTCAAGGATTGACCATTTTGACCAAAGTTGACTTTTTGGTCACACATTGGCTTACTAGGTTCATAATTGGTCATTAATTCAAAAATTGAATATTTTGACCAAAATTGACTTTTTGGTCAAAAGTTGTCCTATTAGACAAATGGGTTCGTCTCCAGGACAAGGATTGATCGTTTTGTCCAAAGTTGACTTTTTGTTCAAAAGTTGACCTATTGGGTCAATGGGTTGGTCATTGGGTCAAGGATTGACCATTTTGACCAAAGTTGACTTTGTGGTCAAGATTGACTTCTTAGGTCCGATAATTGGTTATTAGATCAAACATTGACTATTTTGACAAAAATTGACTTTTTGGTCAAAAGTTGACATATTGGGTCAATGGGTGGTCTTTAAGGCAAAAATTGATTATTTTGACCAAAATTTATTTTTTGGTCAAAAGTTAACCTATTGAGTCAATGGGTTTGTCATTGGGTTAAGGATTGACCATTTTAACCAAAGTTGAGTTTTTGGTCAGAGATTGAATTTTTGGGTCAATAATTGGTCATTAGGTAAGAAATTGACTATTTTAACTAGAATTGAATTTTTTATCAAAAGTAAACTCATTGGGTCAATGGGGTGGTCTTTGGATAAGAAATTGACCATATTGACCAAAGATGTCTTTTTGGTCAAAAGTTGACCTATTTTGACCAAAATTGAATTTTTTCATCAAAAGTTAACCTATTGGGTCAACGGGGTAGTCATCGGGTCGAAATTAGACCATTTTGTCCAAAGTTGACTTTTTGGTCGAAGAGTTGACTTATTTGGTCAACGAGTTGGTAATTGGGTCAGAATTGACCATTTTGAACAAAGATTGACTTTGGGACAAAAGTTGACCTATTGGGTTAATGGGTTGGTCATTAGGTCAAAAATTGAGCATTTTGACTGAAGTTGACTTGGTTGGTCATTAGGTCAAAAATTGACTATTTTGACTAAAAATGACTTTTTGGTCAAAAATTGACTATTGGGTCAAAGGGTTTGTCATTGGGTCGAGGATTGACCATTTTGACCAAAGTTGACTTTTTGGTCAGAGATTGACTTATTGGGTCAATAATTGGTCATTAGGTCAAAAATTGACTATTTTGACCAAAATTGAATTATTGGTCAAAAGCTAACCCATTAGGTCAACAGGGTGGTTATTGGGTAGAAATTGACCATTTTGACGAAAGTTGACTTTTTGGTCAAAAGTTGACCCATTTAATCAATGAGTTGGTAATTGGGTCAAGAACTGACCATTTTGACCAAAGATGACTTTTAGTCAAAAGTTGACCTATTGGGTCAATGGGTTGGTCATTGGGTCAAAAATTGACCATTTTGAGCAAAGTTGACTTTTTGGTCAAAAGTTGACCTATTGGGTCAATGGGTGCTCATTATGTCAAAAATTGACTATTTTGACAAAAATTGACTTTTTGGTCAGAAGTTGACCTATTTGGTCAAGGATTGACCATTTTGACCAAAGTTGACTTTTTGGTCAGAGATTGACTTATTAGGTCAATAATTGGTCATTAGGTCGAAAATTGATCTATTTTGACCAAAATTGAATTTTTTGTCGAAGTTTACTCATTGGATCGATGGTAGTCATTAGTCATAAATTGACCATTTTGACAAAAGATAACTTTTTGGTCAAAAATTGACCTATTTTGACCAAAATTGAATTTTTGGTCAAAAGTTAACCCATTGGTTCAACGGGGTGATCATTGGGTCAGAGATTGACCATTTTGATCAAAGTTGACTTTTAGGTCAAAAGTTGACATATTTGGTCAATGAGTTGACCTATTTGGTCAATGAGTTTTTAATTGGGTAAAGAATTGACCATTTTGACCAAATATGACTTATTGGATAAAATTTGATCTATTGGGTCAATGGGTTGGTCATTGGGTCAAAAATTGACCCTTTTGACTAAAGTTAACTTTTTGGTCAAAACTTGACCTATTGGGTCAATGAGTGGTCATTAGGTCAAAAATTGACTAATTTGACCAAAAATGACTTTTTGGTCAAAAGTTGACTATTAGATCGAAGAGTTTATCATTAGATCGATGATTGACCATTTTGACCAAAGTTGACTTTTGGTCGAAGATTGACTTATTTGGTCGATAATTGGTCAGTAGGTCAAAATTTGACTATTTTGACTAAAATTGAATTTTTGGTTAAAAGTTAACCTAGTTGACGGTCAATTAGATCATTAGGTCACGAAATTGACCATTTCCAATGTTGACTTTTTAGTCAAACGTTGACCTATTTGGTCAATTAGTTAATAATTGGGTAAAAAATTCACCGTTTTGACCAAAAATGACTTTTTAGTCAAAAGTTGACCTATTGGGTCAATGTGTTGGTCATTGGGTAAAAAACTGACCATTTTGACCAAAGTTGACTTTTTGGTCAAAAGTTGGCCTATTGGGTCTATGGGTGGTCATTGGTCGAAAATTAACTATTTTGACCAAAATTGACTTTTTGGACAAAATTTGACCTATTGGGTCAAAGGGTTTGTCATTGGATTAAGGATTGACCATTTTGTCAAAAATTGACTTTTGTGGTCTGAGATTGACTTATTGGGTCATTAATTCAAAAATTGACTATTTTGACCAAAATTGACTTTTTGGTCAAAAGTTGACCTATAAGGTAAATGTGTTGGTCTTTGGGTCAAGGATTGATCATTTTGACCAAAGTTGACTTTTTGGTCAAAAGTTGACCTATTGGGTTAATGGGTTGGTCATGGGTCAAGGCTTGACCATTATGACCAAAGTTGACTTTTGGTCGAGATCGACTTATTAGGTCAAAAATTGGTCATTATGTCAAAAATCGACTATTTTGACAAAAATTGACTTTTTGTTCAAAAGTTGACCTATTAGGTTAATGATTTATCATTGGGTCAAGGATCGACCATTCCGACCAAAGTTGACTTTTCAGTTGAGATCGACTTATTGGGTCAATAATCGGTCGTTAGCTCAAAATTCTATCGTTTTGACCAAAATTGAACTTTTGGTCAAAAGTTAATCTATTGGGTCAATGGGGTGGTCATTGGGTCAGAAATTGACCATTTTGACGAAAGATGACTTTTTGGTCAAAAGTTGACTTATTATGAGAAAAATTGAATTTTTGGTCAAAAGTTAACCCATTGGGTGAATGGGGGGTCATTGGTTAGAAATTGTCCATGTTGACTAAAGTTGACTTTTTGGTAAATGAGTTAGTAATTGGTCCAGAATTGACCATTTTTACTGAAGATGACTTTTTGGTCAAAAGTTCATCTATTGGGTCAATGGGTTTGTCGTTGGGTAAAAAATTTACTATTTTGACCAAAGTTGACTTTTTGGTCAAAAGTTGACCTATTGGGTCAAAGGGTGGTCATTAGGTCAAAAATTGACTATTTTGATCAAAATTGATTTTTTGGTCAAAACTTGACCTATTGGGTCAATGGGTTTGTCATTGGGTCAAGGATTCACCATTTTAACCAAAGTTGACTTTCTGGTCAGAGATTGACTTATTAGATCGATAATTGGTCATTAGGTCAAAAATTGACTTTTTTGACTAAAATTAAATTTTGGTCAAAAGTTAACCCCATGTGTCATCAGGTCGTCATTGGGTTAGAAATTGACCATTTTGACCAAAGTTGACATTTTGGTCAAAAGTTGACCTACTTGGCCAATGAGTTGGTAAGTGTGTCAAGAACTGACCATTTTGACCAAAGATGACTTTTAAGTCAAAATTTGACTTATTGGGTCAATGGGTTGGTCATTGGTTAAAAAATTGACCATTTTGACAAAAGTTTACTTTTTGGTCAAAAGTTGACAAATTGACTTTTTGGACTAAAGTTGACCTATTTGGTCAATGGGTTTGTCATTGATTCAAGGATTGATCATTTTGACCAAAATTCACCTTTTGGTCAGAGATTGACCTATTGGGTCAATAATTGTTCCTTAATTCTAAAATTAACTTCTTTTTGACCAAAATTGACTTTCTGGTCAAAAGTTAACCTATTAGGCCAATGGGTTGATCGTTGGGTCAATGATTGATCTTTTTGACCAAAGTTGACCTTTTGGTTAAAAGTTGACCTATTGGGTCAATGGGTTTGTCATTGCGTCAGAAATTGACCTTTTTGACCAAAGTTGACTTTTTGGTCAAAAGTCGACCTACTGGGTCAATGAGTTAGTAATTTGGTCGAAGAATTGACTATTTCGACTAAATATGACTTTTGGTCGAAAGTTGACCTATTGGGTCAATGGGTTGGTCATTGGGTCAAAATTGACCATTTTGACAAAAGTTGACATTTTGGTCGAAAGTCGACTTATTAGGTCAATGTGTGTTCATTAGGTCGAAATTGACTATTTTGACCAAAAAAGACTTTTGGTCAAAAGTTGACTTATTAGGTCAATGGGTTTGTCATTGGGTCAAGGATTGACCATTTTGACCAAAGTTGACTTTTTGGTCAGAGATTGACTTATTGGGTCAATAATTGGTTATTAATTCAAAAAACGACTACTTTGACCAAAATTGACTTTTTGGTCAAAAGTTGACCAGTTAGGCCAATGGGTTGGTCATTGGGTAAAGGATAGATCATTTTGAGTAATGTTGACTTTTTGGATAAAAAAGTTGACCTAACGGGTCAATGGAATGGTCATTGGGTCAAGAATTGACCATTTTGACCAAAGTTGACTTTTTGGTTAGAGATTGGTTTACTGGGTCAATAATTTGTCATTAGGTCAAGATTTGACTATTTTGATCAAAATTGACTTTTTGGTCAAAAGTTAACCTATTCGGTCAATGGGTGGTCATTAAGTCAAAAATTGACTATTTTGACCCAAATTGACTTTTTGGTCAAAAGTTAACCTATTCGGTCAATGGATTTGTCTCTGGGTCAAGGGTTGACAATTTTGACCAAAGTGGATTTTTTGGTCAGAGATTGACTTATTGGGTCAATAATCAGTCCCTAGGTCAAAAATTGACTATTTTAACTAAAATTGAATTCTTGGTCAAAAGTTAACCCATTGGGTTAACAGGGTGGTCATTTTGTCAGAAGTTGACAATTTTGACCAAAGATGACTTTTTGGTCAAAAGTTGACCTATTTTGACCAAAATTGAATTTTTGGTCAAAAGTTAACCCATTGGGTTAATGGGGTGGTCATTGGGTCAAAAATTGACCATTTTGACAAAATTTGACTTTTTGGTCAAAAGTTGACGTATTTGGTTAATGAGTTGTAATTGGGTCAAGAATTGACCATTTTAACCGAAGATGACTTTTTGGTCAAAAGTTTTTTGATTGGGTCAATGGGTTGGTCATTGGGTAAAAAATTGTCCATTTTGACCAAAGTTGACTTTTTGGTCAAAAGTTGTCCTTTTGCGTCAATGGATAGTCATTAGGTCAAAAATTGACTATTTTGACCAAAATTAACTATTTGGTCAAAAGTTGACCTATTGGGTCAATGGGTTTGTTTTTGGGTCAAGGATTGACCATTTTGACCAAAGTTGACTTTTTGGTCAAAGATTGACTTATTGGGTCAATAATTGGTCATTAGGTCAAAAATTGATTATTTTGACCAAAATTGAATTTTTGGTCAAAAGTTAAACCATTGGGTCAACGGGGTGGTTATTGGGTCAGAAATTGACCATTTTGACTAAAGTTGACTTTTTGGTCAAAAGTTGACCTTTTTGGTCGATGAGTTGGAAATTGGGTTAAGAATTGACAATTTTGACCCAAGATGACGTTTAAGTCAAAAGTTGACCTATTGGGTAAATGTGATGGTCATTGGGTAAAAAAGTGACCATTTTGACCAAAGTTGACTTTTGGTCAAAAGTTGACTTATCGGGTCTATGGGTGGTCATTAGGTCGAAAATCGACTATTTTGACTAAAATTGAGTTTTGGTCAAAAGTTGACTTATCGGGTCGATGGGTTTGTCGTTGGGTTAAGGATCGACTCATCTCGATAAAAATTAACTTTTTGGTCGTGAGATCGACTTATTAGGTCAATAATTGGTCATTAATTCAAAAATTGACTATTTTGACCAAAATTTACTTTTTGGTCAAAAGTTGACCTATTTGGCTAATAGGTTGGTCATTGGGTCAATGATTGATCATTTTGTCCAAAGTTGACTTTTTGGTCAAAAGTTTACCTATCGGATCAATAGGTTGGTCATCGGGTCAAGGATTGACCATTTTGACCAAAGTTGACTTTGTGGTAAAAAATTGACTGTTTTGATAAAAATTGACTTTTTGGTCGAAAGTTGACCTATTGGGTCAATGGGTGGTCTATAATAAAAAATTGCCTATTTTGACCAAAATTTACTTTTTGGTCAAAAGTTGACCTATTGGGTCAATTGGTTTGTCATTGGGTCAAGAAGTGACCATTTTGACCAATGTTTACTTTTTGGTCAAAGATTGACTTTTTGGGTCCATAATTGGTAAAAGTTGACTTTTTTGACCAAAATTGAATTTTTAGTCAAAAGTTAACTCAACGGGTCAATGGGTTGTCATTGGGTCAGAAATTGACCATTTGGAACAAAGTCGAATTTTTGATCAAAGGTTGACCTATTTGGCCAATGAGTTGGTAATTGGGTCAATAATTGACCATTTTGTCCGAAGATGACTTTTTAGTCAAAAGTTGATCTATTGGGTCAATGAGTTGGTCATTTGGTCAAAAATTAACCATTTTGACCAAAGTTAAATTTTTGGTCAAAAGTTGACTTATTAGGTCAATGGGTGGTCATTAGGTTAAAAATTGACTATTTTGACCGAAATTGATTTTTTGGTCAAAAGTTGACTTATTGGGTCAATGGGTCAAGGATTGACCATTTTGACCAAAGTTGACCTTTTGGTCTGAGATTGACTTATTGGGTCAATAATTCAAAAATTGACTATTTTGACCAAAATTGATTTTTTGGTCAAAAGTTGACCTATTAGGCCAACGGGTTGGTCATTGGATCAATGATTGATCATTTTGGCCAAAGTTGACTTTTTGGTCAAAAGTTGACCTATTGGGTTAATGGGTTGGTCATTTGGTCATGGATTGACCCTTTTGACCAAAGTTGACTTTTTTGGTCAGAGATTGGCTTACTAGGTCAATAAATGATCATTAAGTCAATAATTGACTATTTTGACCAAGATTGACGTTTTGGTCAAAAGTTGACCTATTGGGTCGATGGGTTTGTCATTGGGTCAAGGAATGACCATTCTGACCAAAGTTGAGTTTTTGGTCAAAGATTGACTTATTGGATCAATAATTGGTCATTAGGTAAAAAATTGACTATTTTGACCAAATTGAATTTTTTGTCAAAAGTTAACTCATTGGGTTAACGGAGGGTCATTGGGTCAGAAATTGCTCATTTTGTCCAAAGATCACTTTTTGATTAAAAGTTAACCCATTGGGTGAACGAGGGGTTGGTCATTGGGTCAGAAATTGTCCATTTTGACCAAAGTTGACTTTTTGGTCAAAGGTTGAGCTATTTGGTTAATGAGTTGGTAATTGGGTCAAGAATTGACCATTTTGATCGAAAATGACTTTTTGGTCAAAAGTCGATCTATCGGGTCGTGGGTCTGGTCATTGGGTCAAAATTAGACCATATTGACCAAAATTGTCCTTTTGGTCAGAAATGACCTATTAGGTCAATGGGTAGTTATTAGGTAAAAAATTGACTATTTTGACAAAATTGACTTTTGGTCAAAAGTCGATCGATCGGTCAATGGGTCTTGTCATTGGGTTAAGGATTGACAATTTTGACCAAAGTGGACTTTTTGGTCAGAGATTGAGTTATTGGGTCAATAATTGGTCATTAGGTAATAAATTGACTATTTTGATCAAAATTTAATTTTTGATCAAAAGTTAACCCATTGGGTCAACGGGGTGGTCTTTGGGTCAAAAGTTGACAATTTTGACGAAAGATGAATTTTTGGTCAAAAGTTAACCCATTGGGTGAACGGGGTGGTCGTTGGGTCTGAAATTGACCATTTTGACCAAAGTTGACTTTTAGATCAAAAATTGACCTATTTGGTCAATGAGTTGGTAATTGGGTCAATGGGTTAGTGGGTTGGTGAAAAGGGTATTTATTGGGTCAATGGGTTGGTCATTGGGTCCAAAATTGACCATTTTGATCAAAGTTAACTTTTTGGTCAAAAGTTGACCTATTGGGTCAATGGATGGTCATTAGGTAAAAAACTGTCTATTTTGACCAAAATTGACTTTTTGGTCAAAGTTGACCTATTGGGTTAATGGGCCAGTCATTGGGTCAAGGATTGACTTATTGGGTCAATAATTGGTCATGAGGTTAAAAATTGACTATTTTGGCCAAAATTGAATTTTTCATCAAAAGTTAACCCATTGGGTCAATGGGGTGGTCATTGGTTCAGAAATTGACCATTTTGACCAAAGTTGACTTTTTGGTCAAAAATTGACCTATTTGGTCGATCAGTTGGTAATTGGGTCAAGAATTGACCATTTTGACCAAAGATGACGTTTTAGTCAAAAGTTGACCTATTGGGTCATTGGGTAAAAAATTAACCATTTTTTTACCAAAGTTGATTTTTAGGTCAAAACTTAACCTGTTGGGTCGATGGGTGGTCATTAGGTCAAAATCGATCTATTTTGACTAAAATCGACTTTTCGGTCAAAAGTTGATCTATCGATCCGATGGGTTTGTCATTGTGTCGAGGATTGACCATTTTGACAAAAATTAACTTTTTGGTCAGAGATTGACTTATTGGGTCAATAATTGGTCATTAATTCAAAAATTGACAATTTTGACCAAAATTTACTTTTTGGTCAAAAGTTGACATATTAGGCTAAAGCGTTAGTCATTGGGTCAAGCAATGATCGTTTTGTCTAAAGTTAACTTTTTGGTCAAAAGTTGAATTATTGGGTCAGTGGGTTGGTCATTGGGTCAAGGATTGACCATTTTGACCAAAGCATGTGGTCAAAGATTAGCTTACTGGGTCAATAATTGGTCATTAGGTAAAAAATTGACTATTTTTTTAGTCAAAAGTTGACCTATTGGGTTAATGGGAGGTCTTTAATCAATAAGTGACTATTTTAACTAAAATTTACTTTTTGATCAAAAGTTGACCTATTGGGTTAATCGGTTTGTCATTGGGTCAAGGATTGACCATTTCGACCAAAGTTGACTTTTTGGTCAGAGATTGTCTTATAGGGTCAATAATTGGTCATTAGGTCAAAAATTGACTATTTTGACCAAAATTTACTTTTTGATCAAAAGTTGACCTTTTTGGCTAATGGGTTGGTCATTGGGCAATGATTGATCATTTTGTCCAAAGTTGACTTTGTCGTCAAAAATTGACTGTTTGATAAAAGTTGACTTTTTGGTGAAAAGTTGACCTATTGGGTCAATGGGTGGTCTTTAATAAAAAATTGACTATTTTGACCAAAATTTACTTTATGGTCAAAAGTTGACCTATTGGGTCAATGGGTTGTCATTGGGTCAAGGATTGACAATTTTGACCAAAGTTGACTTTTTGGTCAGATATTGACTTTTTGGGTCCATAATTGAATTTTTAGTCAAAAAAACTCAATGGGTCAACGGGGTTGTCATTGGGTCAGAAATTGACTATTCGGACCAAAGTCGAGTTTTTGGCCAATGGTTAACCTATTTGGCCAATGAGTTGGTAATTGGGTCAAGAATTGACCATTTTGACCAAAGTTGACTTTTTAGTCAAAAGTTGATCTATTGGGTCAATGGGTTGGTCATTTGGTAAAAAATTGACCATTTTGACCAAAGTTGAAGTTTTGGTTAAAAGTTGACTTATTAGGTCAATGGGTGGTCATTAGGTTAAAAATTGATTATTTTGACGGAAATTGACTTTTTGGTCAAAAGTTGACTTAATGGGTCAATGTTTCAAGGATTAACCATTTTGACCAAACTTGACTTTTTGGTCTTAGATTGACTTATTGGGTCAATAATTGGTCAATAATTCAAAAATTGACTATTTTGACCAAAATTGATTTTTGGTCAAAAGTTAACCTATTAGGCCAATGGGTTGGTCATTGGATCAAGGATTGATCATTTTGACCAAAGTTGACTTTTTGGTCAGAATTTGACCTATTGGGTTAATGGGTTGGTTATTGGGTCATGGACTAACCATTTTGACCAAAGTTGACTTTTTTTGGCAGAGATTGGCTTACTAGGTCAATAAATGGTCATTAAGTCAATAATTGACTATTTTGACCAAGATTGACTTTTTGGTCAAAAGTTGACCTATTGGGTCAATGAGTATGTCATTGGGTCAAGGAATGACCATTCTGACTAAAGTTAACTTTTTGGTGAAAGATTGACTTATTGGATCAATAATTGGTCATTGGGTCAAAAATTGGCTATTTTGACCCAAATTAATTTTTTTGTCGAAAGTTAACCCATTGGGTTAACCCGGGGGGTGTCATTGGGTCAGAAATTGACCATTTTGACCAAAGTTCACTTTTTGGTTAAAAATTAACCCATTGGGTGAATGGGGGGTTTGTCATTAGGTCAGAAATTGTCCATTTTCTGACTTTTTGGTCAAAAGTTGACCTATTTGGTTAATGAGTTGGTAACTGGGTCAAGGATTGACCATTTTTACTAAAGATGACTTTTTGGTCAAAAGTTGATCTATTGGGTCAATGGGTTGGTCATTAGGTCAAAAATTGACCATCTTGACCAAAGTTGACTTTTGGTCAATGGGTTGGTCATTAGGTCAAAAATTGACCATTTTGACCAAAGTTAACTTTTTGGTTAAAAGTTGACCTATTGGGTCAATTGGTGGTCATTAGGTTAAAAATTGACTATTTTTTACTAAAATTGACTTTTTGGTAAAAAGTTGAACTGTTGGGTCAATAGGTTTATCATTGGGTCAAGGATTGACCATTTTGACCAAAGTTGACTTTTTGGTCAGAGATTGACTTATTGGGTCAATAGTTGGTCATTCGGTGAAAATTTGACTATTTTTAGTGGTCATTAGGTCAAAATTTGACTATTTTGACCAAAGTTGAATTTTTTATCAAAAGTCTGCCCATTGTGTCAACGAGGTGGTCATTTGGTTAGAAATTGATCATTTTGACCAAAGTAGACTTTTTGGTCAAAAGTTGACATATTTGGTCTATGAGTTGGTAATTGGGTCAAGAATTGACTATTTGAACAAGATGACTTTTTAGTCAAAATTGGACCTATTGGGTCAATGGGTTGGTTATTAGGTAAAAAATTGACCATTTTGACCAAAGTTAACCTTTTGGTCAAAAGTTGACCTATTGGGTCAATAAATGGTCATTAGGTCAAAAATTGACTATTTTAAACAAAATTGACTTTTTGGTAAAAAATTGACTTATTGGGTCATTGGGTTTTTCATTGGGTCAAAGATTGACCATTTTGACCAAAGTTGTTTTTGGACAAAAGTTGACATATTGGGTCAATGGGTTGGTCATTGGGTCAAGGATTGACCATTTTGACCAAAGTTGACTTTTTGGTCAGAGATTAGCTTACTGGTTCAATAATTGGTCATTTGGTCAAAAATTAACTATTTTGACCAAAATTGACTTTTTGGTCAAAAGTTGACCAATTGGGTCAATAAGTGGTCATTAAGTCAAAAATTGACCATTTTGACTAAAATTGACTTTTTGGTTAAAAGTTAACCTATTGGGTCAGTGGGATTGTCATTAGGTCAAGGATTGACACTTTTGACCAAAGTTGACTTTTTGGTTAGAGATTGACTTATTGGCTCAATAATTATCACTAGGTCAAAAATTGACTATTTTGATCAAAATTGAATTCTTGGTCAAAAGTTAACCCATTGTGTCACCGGGGTGGTCATTGGGTCAGAAATTGACCATTTTGACGAAAGTTGACATTTTTGTCAAAAGTTGATCTATTTTGACCAAAATTGAATTTTTTGTCAAAAGTTAACCCATTGGGTCAATGGGGTGGTCATTGGTCAGAAATTGATCATTTCGATCAAAGTTGACCTTTGGGTCAAAAGTTGACCTATTTGGTCAATGAGTTGACCTATTTGGTCAATGATTTATTATTTGTTGACGTTGGCAAATTGGTGTTGACCATTTGATCCAGTCGTTTTGTCCAAAAGGTATTCATTGGAATCAATTAGAATTGACATTAGATAAATGGTGTTATCAATGACACCGCA
>CM040438.1:16230996-16309962 GCA_022702705.1 Papilionanthe hookeriana x Papilionanthe teres
TTTGACCAAAGTTGTTTTTGGTCAAAAGTTGACATATTGGGTCAAAGGGTTGGTCATTAGATCGAAATTATCATTTTGACGAAAGTTGACTTTTTGGTCGACAGATTGACTTATTTGGTTCAATAATTGGTTAGAGTTGACCTATTTAGTCGATGAGTTAGTCAGTTGGGTTACATTGAAATTGACCATTTTGACTAAAGATTGACTTTTTGAGTTAAAATGTTGATCTATTAGGTCAATGGGTTGGTCATTAGATCGAAGACTGACCATTTTGACCAAAGTTAACGTTTTGGTCGAAGTTGACCTATTGAGATCGATGGGTGGTCATTAGATCAAAAATTGACTATTTTGACCGAAATTGACTTTTTGGTCAAAAGTTGACTTATTGGGTCAATAGGTTTAACATTGGGTCAAGGATTGACCATTTTGACCAAAGTTGACTTTTTTTCATAGATTGACTTATTGGGTCAATAATTGGTCATTAGGTCAAAAATTGATAATTTTGACCAAAATTGAATTTTTGGTCAAAAGTTAACTCATTGGGTCGACGGGGTGGTCATTAGGTTAGAAATTGACCATTTTGACCAAAGTTGACTTTTAGGTCAAAAGTTGACTCGTTGTGTCAATGAGTTGGTAATTGGGTCGAGAATTGACCATTTTGACCAAAGATGACGTTTTAGTCGAAAGTTGACCTATTAGGTTGATGGGTTGGTCATTAGGTCAAAAATTGACCATTTTGACCAAAGTTGACTTTTTGGTGAAAAGTTGACTATTGGGTCGATGGGTGTGTCATTAGGTCAGCAGATTGACTATTTTGACCAAAATTGACTTTTTAGTCGAAGTTGACTATATTGGGTCAAGAGATTGACCATTTTGACCAGATTGACTTTTTGGTCGGAGATTGACTTATTGGTTAATAATTGGTCATGGTGAAATTACTATTTTGACCAAAGTTGAATTTTTGGTCGAAAGTTGACTCATTGGGTCGACTGGGTTGGTCATTGGGTCATGAATTGACCATTTTGACCAAAGTTGACTTTTTGGTCGAAAATTGACTTATTAGACCAATAATTGAGTTATTGGTTGAAAGTTAACCCATTTGGGTCAACGTTGGTGGTCGATAGAGTGAAATTGGTCAGTTTTGATCGAAATTGATTTTGACATAAAGTTGACTTATTTGATTGATAAGTTGACCTATTTGGTCAATGAGTTGGTCATTAGGTCGAGATTGACCATTTTGACCAAAGTTGACTTTTTGGTTAAAAGTTGATCTGATTGGGTCGATGGGTTGGTCATTAGGTCGAAAATTGACTATTTTGACCAAAGTTAACTTTTTGGTCGAAAGTTGACTATTGGGTCGATGGGTGGTCATTGGGTCGAAATTGAGCCATTTTGACTAAAGTTGACTTTTTGGTACGTAGATTGACTTAATTGCGTTCGAGTAATTGGTCAGTTGGTTGAAAATTGACTATTTTGGTCGAAATTGAATTTTATTGAGTTAGATCATTGGTCATTGTGAAATTGACTATTTTGACCGAATGTTGACTTTTTGTCGAACGTTGACTGTTGGTCGATTAGTTGGTCATTTGGGTCGAAATTGACCATTTTGACCAAAGATGACTTTTTAGTCGAAGTTGACCTTGTTGGGTCGATGGGTTGGTCATTGGGTCGAAAATTGACCATTTTGACCAAAGTTGACTTTTTGGTCGAAAGTTGACTTGTGGAGTCGATGTGGTGGTCATTAGGTCGAAAATTGGCTATTTTGACTAAAATTGACTTTTTGGTCAAAAGTTGACATATTGGATCAATGGGTTTGTCATTGGGTTAAGGATTGACCATTTTGACAAAAGTTAACTTTTTGGTCAGAGATTGACTTATTGGGTCAATAATTGGTCATTAATTCAAAAATTGTTTATTTTGACCAAAATTGACTTTTTGGTCAAAAGTTGACCTATTAGGTGAATGGGTTGGTCATTGGGTCAGGATTGATCGTTTTGTCGAAGTTGACTTTTTAGTCGAAAGTTGACTTTTTGGATTCGATGGGTTGGTCATTAGGTCGAGATTGACCATTTTGACAAAGTTGACTTTGTAGTCAAAAGTTGGCTTACTTGGATTGATAATTGGTTATTGGATAAAAATTATCTATTTTGACCAAAATTGACTTTTTGGTTCGAAAGTTGACTATTGGGTCGATGGGTGGTCATTAAGTCGAAAATTAGTTATTTTGGCCGAAATTGACTTTTTGGTCGAAAGTTGACTTATTGGGTTGATGGGTTTGTCATTGGGTCGGGATTGACCATTTTGACCAAAGTTGACTTTTGGTCGAGAGATTGACTTTTAGGTTGATAATTGGTCATTAGGTCGAAAATTGACTATTTTGACCAAAATTGAATTTTTGTCAAAAGTTAACCCATTGGGTCAATGGGGTGGTCATTGGGTCAGAAATTGACCATTTTGACCAAAGATGACTTTTTGGTCAAAAGTTGACCTATTTTGACCAAAATTGAATTTTTTGTCAAAAGTTAACCTATTGGGTCAACGGGGTGGTCATTAGGTCAGAAATAGACCATTTTGACCAAAGTTGACTTTTTGGTCAAAAGTTGACCTATTTGGTCAACGAGTTGGTAATTGGGTCAAGAATTGACCATTTTGAACAAAGATGACTTTTTGGACAAAAGTTGACCTATTGGGTTAATGGGTTGGTCATTAGGTCAAAAATTGAGCATTTTGACCAAAGTTGACTTTTTGGTCAAAAGTTGACCTATTGGGTCAATGGGTGGTCATTAGGTCAAAAATTGACTATTTTGACCAAAATTGATTTTTTGGTCAAAAGTTGACCTATTGGGTCAATGGGTTTGTCATTGGGTCAAGGATTCACCATTTTGACCAAAGTTGACTTTTTGGTCAGAGATTGACTTATTGGGTCAATAATTGGTCATTAGGTCAAAAATTTACTTTTTTGACTAAAATTGAATATTCGGTCTAAAGTTAACCTGATTAGGTCGACGGGGTGGTTATTGGGTCAGAAATTGACCATTTTGACCAAAGTTGACTTTTTGGTCAAAAGTTGACATATTTGGCCAATGAGTTGGTAATTGGGTCAAGAACTGACCATTTTGACCAAAGATGACTTTTTAGTCAAAAGTTGACCTATTGGGTCAATGGGTTGGTCATTGGGTCAAAAATTGACCATTTTGACCAAAGTTGACTTTTTGGTCAAAAGTTGACCTATTGGGTCGATGGGTGCTCATTAGGTCAAAATTTGACTATTTTGACAAAAAATTGACTTTTTAGTCAAAAATTGACGTATTTGGCCAATGAGTTGGTAATTGGGCCAAGAACTGACCATTTTGACTAAAGATGACTTTTTAGTCGAAAGCTGACCTATTGGGTCAACTGGGTTGTCATTGGGTCAGAAATTGACCATTTGGACCAAAGTTGAGTTTTTGGTCAAAGGTTGACCTATTTGGCCAATGAGTTGGTAATTGGGTCAAGAATTGATCATTTTGACCAAAGATGACTTTTTAGTCAAAAGTTGATCTATTGGGTCAATGGGTTGGTCATTGGGTCAAAAATTGACCATTTTGACCAAAGTTGAATTTTTGGTCAAAAGTTGACCTATTAGGTTAATGGGTGGTCATTAGGTCAAAAATTAACTATTTTGACCAAAATTGACTTTTTTGTCAAAAGTTGACTTATTAGGTCAATGGGTTTGTCATTGGGTCAAGGATTGATCATTTGACCAAAGTTGATTTTTTGGTGCGAGATTGACTATTAGATATAATGGTGATTCGAATATTATTTTGACTAAAATTGACTTTTTGGTCAAAAGTTGACCTATTAGGACAATGGGTTGGTCATTGGGTCAAGGATTGATCATTTTGACCAAGTTGACTTTTTGGTCAAAAGTTGACCTATTGGGTTAATGGGTTGGTCATTGGGTCAAGGATTGACCATTTTGACCAAAGTTGACTTTTTGGTCACAGATTGACTTACTAGGTTCATAATTGGTCATTAATTCAAAAATTGACTATTTTGACCAAAATTGACTTTTTGGTCAAAGTTGACTATTAGATGAACGGGTTGGTCTCTAGGACAAGGATTGATCGTTTTGTCCAAAGTTGACTTTTTGTTCAAAAGTTGACCTATTGGGTCAATGGGTTGGTCATTGGGTCAAGGATTGACCATTTTGACCAAAGTTGACTTTGTGGTCAAAGATTGACTTACTGGGTCAATAATTGGTCATTAGATCAAAAATTGACTATTTTGACAAAAATTGACTTTTTGGTCAAAAGTTGACATATTGGGTCAATGGGTGGTCTTTAAGTCAAAAATTGATTATTTTGACCAAAATTTATTTTTTGGTCAAAAGTTAACCTATTGAGTCAGTGGGTTTGTCATTGGGTTAAGGATTGACCATTTTGACCAAAGTTGAGTTTTTGGTCAGAGATTGAATTTTTTGGTCAATAATTGGTCATTAGGTCAGAAATTGACTATTTTGACCAAAATTAAATTTTTTTATCAAAAGTTAACTCATTGGGTCAATGGGGTGGTCTTTGGATAAGAAATTGACCATATTGACCAAAGATGTCTTTTTGGTCAAAAGTTGACCTATTTTGACCAAAATTGAAATTTTGGTCAAAAGTTAACCTATTGGGTCAACGGGTAGTCATGAGGTCAGAATTAGACCATTTTGACCAAAGTTGACTTTTTGGTCAAAAGTTGACCTATTTGGTCAATGAGTTGGTAATTGGGTCAAGAATTGACCATTTTGAACAAAGATGACTTTTTGGTCAAAAGTTGACCTATTGGGTTAATGGGTTGGTCATTAGGTCAAAAATTAAGCATTTTAACCAAAGTTGACTTTTTGGTCAAAAGTTGATCTATTGGGTCAATGGTGGTCATTAGGTCAAAAATTGACTATTTTGACTAAAACTGACTTTTTGGTTAAAAGTTGAACTATTGGTTCAATGGGTTTATTATTGGGTCAAGGATTGACCATTTTGACTGAAGTTGACTTTTTGGTCAAAGATTGACTTATTGGGTCAATAGTTGGTCATTAGGTGAAAATTTGACTATTTTGACCACAATTGAATTTTTGGTCAAAAGTTAACCAATTGGGTGAACGGGGTGGTCATTGCGTCAGAAATTGACCATTTTGAGGAAGGATGACTTTTCGTTCAAAAGTTAACCTATTTTGACCAAAATTGAATTTTTGGTTAAAAGTTAACCCATTGGGTCAATGGGGTGGTCATTGGGTCAGAAATTGAACATTTTGACCAAAGTTGACTTTTTAGTCAACAGTTGACCTATTTGGTCAATGAGTTGGTAATTGGGTCAAGAATTGACCATTTTGACCAAAGATGACTTTTTAGTCAAAAGTTGACCTATTGGGTTAATGGGTTGGTCATTGGGTCAAAAATTGACCATTTTGACCAAAGTTGACTTTTTGGTCAAAAGTTGACCTATTGGGTCAATGGGTGGTCATTAGGTCAAAAATTGACTATTTTGACCAAAATTGACTTTTTGGTTAAAAGTTGACCTATTGGGTCAAAGGGTTTGTCATTTGGTCAAGGATTGACCATTTTGATAAAAATTAGTTTTTTGGTCAGAGATTGACTTATTGGGTAAATAATTGGTCATTAATTCAAAAATTGACTATTTTGACCAAAATTGATTTTTTGGTCAAAAGTTGACTATTAGATTAAATGGGTTGGTCATTGGGTCAAGGATTGATCGTTTTGTCCAAAGTTGACCTTTTGGTCAAAAGTTGACCTATTGGGTCAATGTGTTGGTCATTGGGTCAAGGATTGACCATTTTGACCAAAGTTGACTTTGTGGTCAAAGAATGGCTTACTGGGTCAGTAATTGTTCATTAGGTCAAAAATTGACTTTTTTGACAAAAATTGACTTTTTGGTCAAAAGTTGACCTATTGGGTCAATGGGTGGTCATTAAGTTAAAAATTGACTATTTTGACCAAAATTGACTTTTTGGTCAAAAGTTGACCTATTGGGTCGATGGGTTTGTCATTAGGTCAAAGATTGACCATTTTGACCAAAGGACTTTTTGGTCAAAGATTGACTTTTTGGGTCCATAATTGGACATTAGGTCAAAAATTGACTATTTTGACCAAAATTGAATTTTTGGTCAAATGTTAACCCTTTCGGTGAACGGGGTGGTCATTGGGTCATAAATTAACCATTTTGACCAAAGATGACTTTTTGTTCAAAAGTTGACCTATATTGACCAAAATTGAATTTTTTGTCAAAAGTTAACCTTTTGGGACAACCAGGTGGTCATTTGGTCAGAAATTGACCATTTTGACCAAAGTTGACTTTTTGGTCAAAAGTTGACCAATTTTTAAATGAGTTAATAATTGAGTCAAGAATTGACCATTTTGACTGAAGATGACTTTTTGGTCAAAAGTTGATCTATTGGGTCAATAGATTGGTCATTGGGTCAAAAATTGACTATTTTGACCAAAGTTGACTTTTTGGTTAAAAGTTGACCTATTGGGTCAATTGATGGTCATTAGGTCAAAAATTGACTATTTTGGCTAAAATTTACTTTTTGGTAAAATGTTGAACTATTGGGTCAATGGATTTATCATTAGGTTAAGGATTGACCATTTTGACCAAAGTTGACTTTTTGGTCAGAGATTGACTTATTGGGTCAATAATTGATCATTAGGTGAAAAGTTGACTATTTTGACCAAAATTGAATTTTTTGCCAAAAGTTAACCGATTGGGTGAGCGGGGAGGTAATTGAGTCTGAAATTGAGTATTTTGACGAAAGATGAATTTTTGGTCTAAAATTTAATTTTTTAACCAAAGTTGAATTTTTAGTCAAAAGTTAACCCAATGGGAGAATGGGGTGGTCATTGGGTCAAAAATTGACCATTTCGACCAAAGTTGACTCCTTGGTCAAATGTTGACCTATTTGGTTAATGAGTTGGTAATTGGGTCAAGAATTGACCATTTTGAACAAAGAAGAATTTTTGGTCAAAATTTGACCTATTGGGTTAATGGGTTGGTCATTGGGTCAAAAATTGACCATTTTGACCAAAGTTAACTTTTTGTCAAAAGTTGACCTTTCGGTTTAATGTTTGAAAGGAATCTTCATTGGGTGAAAGTGGTTGTCATTGGGTCAAATATTGACCATTTGGACCAAATTTGAGTTTTTGGTCAAAGTTTGACCTATTTGACTAATGAGTTGGTACATGGGTCAAGATTGACCATTTTGACCAAAGATGACTTTTTAGTTAAAAGTTGATCCATTGGGTCAATGGGGTCATTCAGTCAAAAATTGATCATTTTGACCAAAGTTGAATTTTGGGTCAAAAGTTGACCTATTCGGTCAATGGGTGGTCATTATGTCAAAATTGACTATTTTGACCAAAATTGACTTTTTGGTCAAAAGTTGAGTTGTTGGGTCAATGGGTTTGTCATTGGGTCAAGGATTGACCATTTTGAACAAAGTTGACTTTTGGTTAAAAATTGACCAATTGGGTCAACGGGTTAGTCATTGCGTCCCAAATTGACTATTTTGAACAAAGTTGACTTTTTAGTTTAAAGTTGACTTATTGGGTTAATGGTTGGTCATTTGGTAAAAAATTGAATATTTTGACCAAAGTTGATTTTTTAGTCAAAAGTTCACCTATTTGGTCAATGGGTTAGTCATTATGTCAAGGATTGACCATTTTGACCAAAGTTGACTTTTTGTTCAGAGATTGACTTATTTGGTCAATAATTGGTCATTAGGAAAAAATTGACAACTTTGACCAAAATTGAATTTTTGGTCAAAAGTTGACCCATTGGGTCAATGGGGTGGTCATTGGGTCAAAAATTGACCATTTTGACCAAAGTTGACTTTTTGGTCTGAGATTGACTTATTGGGTCAATAATTGGCCAATAATTCAAAAATTGACTATTTTGACAAAAATTAACTTTTTGTTCAAAAGTTGACATATTAGGCCAATGGGTTGGTCATTGGGTCAAGGATTGATCATTTTGACCAAAGTTGACTTTTTGGTCAAAAGTTGACCTATTGGGTTAATGGGTTGGTCATGGGTCAAGGATTGACCATTATGACCAAAGTTGACTTTTTGGTCAGAGATTGGCTTTCTAGGTCAAAAATTGGTCATTATGTCAAAAATTGACTATTTTGACAAAAATTGACTTTTTGTTCAAAAGTTGACCTATTGGGTTAATGGGTTTATCATTGGGTCAAGGATTGACCATTCTGACCAAAGTTAACTTTTCGGTTTGAGATTGACTTAATGGGTCAATAATTGGTCATTAGGTCAAAAATTGACTGTTTTGATCAAAATTGAACTTTTGGTCAAAAGTTAATCCATTGGGTCAATGGGGTGGTTGTTTGGTCAAAAATTGACCATTTTGACGAAAGATGACTTTTTGGTGAAAAGTTGACTTATTTTGACCAAAATTGAATTTTTGGTCAAAAGTTAACCCATTGGGTGAACGGGGGGTCATTAGGTTAGAAATTGTCCATTGTGACTAAAGTTGACTTTTTGGTCAAAAGTTAACCTATTTGGTAAATGAGTTGGTAATTGGTCAAGAATTGACCATTTTTACTGAAGATGACTTTTTGGTCAAAAGTTCATCTATTGGGTCAATGGGTTTGTCGTTGGGTAAAAAATTTACCATTTTGACCAAAGTTGACTTTTTGGTCAAAACTTGACCTATTGGGTCAACGGGTGGTCATTAGGTCAAAAATTGACTATTTTGACCAAAATTGATTTTTTGGTCAAAACTTGACCTATTGGGTCAATGGGTTTGTCATTGGGTTAAGGATTCACCATTTTGACCAAAGTTGACTTTTTGGTCAAAGATTGACTTATTGGGTCAATAATTGGTCATTAGGTCAAAAATTGACTTTTTTGACTAAAATTGAATTTTGGTCAAAGTTAACCCCATGGGTTATTAGGTGGTCATTGGGTCAGAAATTGACTAAGTTGACCAAAGTTGACTTTTTGATCAAAAGTTGACCTACTTGGCCAATGAGTTGGTAAGTGTGTCAAGAACTGACCATTTTGACCAAAGATGACTTTCAAGTCAAAATTTGACCTATTGGATCAATGGGTTGGTCATTGGTTAAAAAATTGACCATTTTGACCAAAGTTTACTTTTTGGTCAAAAGTTGACATATTGGGTCAATGGGTGGTCATTGGTCAAAAATTAACTACTTTGAACAAAATTGATTTTTTAGACAAAAGTTGACCTATTTGGTCAATGGGTATGTCATTGATTCAGAGATTGATCATTTTGACCAAAATTCACCTTTTGGTCAGAGATTGACCTATTGGGTCAATAATTGGTCATTAATTCAAAAATCAACTTCTTTCTTACCAAAATTGTCTTTCTAGTCAAAGTTAACCTATTAGGCTAATGGGTTGATCGTTGGGTCAATGATTGATCATTTTGACCAAAGTTGACCTTTTGGTTAAAAGTTGACCAATTGGGTCAATGGGTTGGTCATTGTGTCAAGGATAGGCCATTTTGATCAAAGTTGACTTTTTGGTCACAGATTGGCTTACAAGGTCAATAATTGGTCGTTGGCTCAGAAATTGACCTTTTTGACCAAAGTTGACTTTTTGGTCAAAAGTTGACATACTTGGTCAATGAGTTGGTAATTTGGTCAAGAATTGACTTTTTCGACCAAATATGACTTTTTAGTCAAAAGTTGACCTATTAGGTCAATGGGTTGGTCATTGGGTCAAAAATTGACCATTTTGACCAAAGTTGACATTTTGGTCAAAAGTTGACCTATTAGGTCAATGTGTGTTCATTAGGTCAAAAATTGACTATTTTGACCAAAATTGACTTTTTGGTCAAAAGTTGACTTATTGGGTCAATGGGTTTGTCATTGGGTCAAGGATTGACCATATTGACCAAAGTTGACATTTTGGTCAAAGAATGACTTATTGGGTCAATAATTGGTAATTAATTCAAAAAATGACTACTTTGACCAAAATTGACTTTTTGGTCAAAGGTTGACCTGTTAGGCAATGGGTTGGTCATTGGGTCAAGGATAGATCATTTTGAGTAATGTTGACTTTTTGGACAAAAGTTGACCTAATGGGTCAATGGAATGGTCATTGGGTCAAGGATTGACCATTTTGACCAAAGTTAACTTTTTGGTTAGAGATTGGTTTACTGGGTCAATAATTTGTCTTTAGGTCAAGAATTGACTATTTTGACCAAAATTGACTTTTTGGTCAAAAGTTGACCTATTGGGTCAATGAGTGGTCATTAAGTCAAAAATTGACTATTTTGACCAAATTGACTTTTTGGTCAAAAGTTAACCTATTCGGTCAATGGATTTGTCTCTGGGTCAAGGGTTGACAATTTTGACCAAAGTGGATTTTTTTGGTCAGAGATTGACTTATTGGGTCAATAATCAGTCCCTAGGTCAAAAATTAACTATTTTAACTAAAATTGAATTTTTGGTCAAAAGTTAACCCATTGGGTTAACGGGGTGGTCATTGGGTCAGAAATTGACCATTTTGACCAAAGATGACTTTTTGGTCAAAAGTTGACCTATTTTGACCAAAATTGAATTTTTGGTCAAAAGTTAACCCATTGGGTCAACGGGGTGGTCATTGGGTCAGAAATTGACCATTTTGACCAAAGTTGACTTTTTGGTCAAAAGTTGACCTATTTGGTCAATGAGTTGGTAATTGGGTAAAGAATTGACCATTTTGACCGAAGATGACTTTTTGATCAAAAGTTGTTTGATTGGGTTAATGGGTTGGTCATTGGGTAAGAAATTGACCATTTTGACCAAAGTTGACTTTTTGGTCAAAAGTTGACCTTTTGCTTCAATGGATGGTCTTTAGGTCAAAAATTGACTATTTTGACCAAAATTGACTCTTTGGTCAAAAGTTGACCTATTGGGTCAATGGGTTTGTCTTTGGGTCATGGATTGACCATTTTGACCAAAGTTGACTTTTTGGTCAAAGATTGACTTATTGGGTCAATAATTGGTCATTAGGTCAAAAATTGACTATTTTGGCCAAAATTGAATTTTTGGTCAAAAGGTAAACCATTGGGTCAACGAGGTGATTATTGGGTCAGAAATTGACCATTTTGTCTAAAGTTGACTTTTTGGTCAAAAGTTGACATATTTGGTCAATGAGTGTGAAATTGGGTCAAGAATTGACAATTTTGACCCAAGATGACGTTTAAGTCAAAAGTTGACCTATTGGGTAAATGTGTTGGTCATTGGGTAAAAAAGTGACCATTTTGACCAAAGTTGACTTTTTGGTCAGAAGTTGACTTATTGGGTCTACGGGTGGTCATTTAGTCAAAAATTGACTATTTTGACCAAAATTGAGTTTGTGGTCAAACGTTGACCTATTGGGTCGATGGGTTTGTCGTTGAGTCCGGGATTGACCATTTTGATAAAAATTAACTTTTCGGTCAGAGATTGAGTTATTGGGTAAATAATTGGTCATTAATTCAAAAATTGACTATTTTGACTAAAATTTACTTTTTGTTCAAAAGTTGACCTATTTGGCTAATGGGTTGGTCATTGGGTCAATGATTGATCATTTTGTCCAAAGTTAACTTTTTGGTCAAAAGTTGACCTATTGGGTCAATAGGTTGGTCATTGGGTCAAGGATTGACCATTTTGACCAAAGTTGACTTTGTGGTAAAAAATTGACTGTTTTGATAAAAATTGACTTTTTGGTCAAAAGTTGACCTATTGGGTCAATGGGTGGTCTATAATAAAAAATTGTCTATTTTGACCAAAATTTACTTTTTGGTCAAAAGTTGACCTATTGGGTCAATGGGTTTGTCATTGGGTCAAGGAGTGACCATTTTGACCAAAGTTGACTTTTTGGTCAGAGATTGACTTTTTGAGTCCATAATTGGTAAAAATTGACTTTTTGGACCAAAATTAAATTTTTAGTCAAAAGTTAACTCAACGGGTCAATGGGGTTGTCATTGGGTCAGAAATATACCTTTTGGACCAAAGTCGAGTTTTTGGTCAAAGGTTGACCTATTTGGCCAATGAGTTGGTAATTGGGTCAAGAATTGACCATTTTGACCGAAGATGACTTTTTAGTCAAAAGTTGATCTATTGGGTCAATGGGTTGGTAATTTGGTCAAAAATTGACCATTTTGACCGAAGTTAAATTTTTGGTCAAAAGTTGACTTATTAGGTCAATGGGTGGTCATTAGGTTAAAAATTGACTATTTTGACCGAAGTTGAATTTTTGGTCAAAAGTTGACTTATTGGGTCAATAGTTCAAGGATTGACCATTTCGACCAAAGTTGACTTTTTGGTCTGAGATTGACTTATTGGGTCAATAATTCAAAAATTGACTATTTTGACCAAAATTGTTTTTTTGGTCAAAAATTGACCTATTTGGCCAACAGGTTGGTCATTGGATCAAGGATTGATCATTTTGACCAAAGTTGACTTTTTGGTCAAAAGTTAACCTATTGGGTTAATGGATTGGTCTTTGGGTCTTGGAATGACCCTTTTGACCAAAGTTGACTTTTTTGGCAGAGATTGACTTACTAGGTCAATAAATGGTCATTAAGTCAATAATTGACTATTTTGACCAAGATTGACTTTTTGGTCAAAAGTTGACCTATTGGGTCGATGGGTTTGTCATTGGGTCAAGGACTGACCATTCTGACCAAAGTTGAGTTTTTGGTCAAAGATTGACTTGTTGGATCAATAATTGGTCATTAGGTAAAAAATTTACTATTTTGACCAAATTGAATTTTTTTGTCAAAAGTTAACCCATTGGGTTAACGGGGGGGTCATTGGGTCAGAAATTAACCATTTTGTCCAAAGATCACTTTTTGATTAAAAGTTAACCCATTGGGTGAACGAGGGGTTGGTCATTGGGTCAGAAATTGTCCATTTTGACCAAAGTTGACTTTTTGGTCAAAAGGTTGAGCTATTTGGTTAATGAGTTGGTAATTGGGTCAAGAATTGACCATTTTGACTGAAAATGACTTTTTGGTCAAAAGTTGATCTATTGGGTCAGTGGGTTGGTCATTGGGTCAAAAATTGGCCATTTTGACCAAAGTTGACTTTTTGGTCAAAAGTTGACTTATTGGGTCAATGGGTAGTCATTTGGTCAAAAATTGACTATTTTGACCAAAATTTACTTTTTGGTCAAAAGTTGACCTATTGGGTCAATGGGTTTGTCATTGGATCAAGGATTGACAATTTTGACCAAAGTTGACTTTTTGGTCAGAGATTGACTTATTGGGTCAATAATTGGCCATTAGGTAATAAATTGACTATTTTGATCAAAATTGAATTTTTGATCAAAAGTTAACCCATTGGGTTAACGGGGTTGTCTTTGGGTCAAAAATTGACCATTTTGTCGAAAGATAAATTTTTGGTCAAAAGTTAACCCATTGGGTGAATGGGGTGGTCGTTTGGTCTGAAAATGAACATTTTGACAAAAGTTGACTTTTAGATCAAAAGTTGACATATTTGGTCAATGAGTTGGTAATTTGATCAATGGGTTAATGGGTTGGTGAAAAGTTGATCTATTCGGTCAATGAGTTGGTCATTGGGTCCAAAATTGACCATTTTGACCAAAGTTAACTTTTTGGTCAAAAGTTGACCTATTGGATCAATGGATGCTCATTAGGTAAAAAACTGACTATTTTGACCAAAATTTACTTTTTGGTCAAAGTTGACCTATTGGGTTAATGGGTCTGTCATTGGGTCAATGATTGACTATTTTGACCAAAGTTGACTTTTGGCCAGACATTGACTTATTGGGTCAATAATTGGTCATTAGGTTAAAAATTGACTATTTTGGCCAAAATTGAATTTTTGTCAAAAGTTAACCCATTGGGTCGACAGGGTGGTCATTGGTTCAGAAATTGACCATTTTGACCAAAGTTGACTTTTTGGTCAAAAGTTGACCTATTTGGTCGATGAGTTGGTAATTGGGTCAAGAATTAACCATTTTGACCAAAGATGACGTTTTAGTGAAAAGTTGACCTATTGGTCAATGTGTTGATCATTGGGTCAAAAATTAATCATTTTTTACCGAAGTTGCCTTTTAGGTCAAAAGTTAACCTATTGGGTCAATGGGTGGTCATTAGGTCAAAAAATTGACTATTTTGACTAAAATTGACTTTTTGGTCAAAAGTTGATCTATTGGCTCAATGGGTTTGTCATTGGGTCAAGGATTGACCATTTTGACAAAAATTAGCTTTTTGGTCAGAGATTGACTTATTGGGTCAATAATTGGTCATTAATTCAAAAATTAACTATTTTTACCAAAATTTACTTTTTGGTCAAAAGTTGACATATTAGGCTAAAGGTTTGGTCATTGAGTCAAGGAATGATCGTATTGTCCAAAGTTAACTTTTGGTCAAAAGTTGAATTATTGGGTTAATGGGTTGGTCATTGGGTCAAGGATTGACCATTTTGACCAAAGTTGACTTTGTGGTCAAAGAATAGCTTACGTGGTCAATAATTGGTCATTAGGTTAAAAATTGACTATTTTTTTGGTCAAAAGTTGACATATTGGGTCAATGGGAGGTCTTTAATCAATAATTGGCTATTTTGACTAAAATTTACTTTTTGGTCAATAGTTGACCTATTGGGTCAATCGGTTTGTCATTGGGACAAGGATTGACCATTTTGACCAAAGTTGACTTTTTGGTCAGAGATTGACTTATTGGATCAATATTTGGTCATTAGGTCAAAAATTGACTATTTTGACCAAAATTTACTTTTTGGTCAAAAGTTGACCTTTTTGGCTAATGGGTCGGTCATTGTGTCAATGATTGACCATTTTGTCCAAAGTTGACTTTTTGGTCAAAAGTTGACCTATTGGGTCAATGGGTTGGTCATTGGGTCAAGGATTGACCATTTTGACCAAAGTTGACTTTGTCGTCTCAAATTTACTGTTTTGATAAAAATTGACTTTTTGGTCAAAAGTTGACCTATTGGGTCAATCGGTGGTCTATAATAAAAAATTGACAATTTTAACCAAAATTTACTTTTTGGTCAAAAGTTGACCTATTGGGTCAATGGGTTTGTCATTGGTCAAGGATTGACCTTTTTGACCAAAGTTGACTTTTTGGTCAGAGATTGACTTTTTGGGTCCACAATTGGTAAAAATTGACTTTTATGATGAAAATTGAATTTTTAGTCAAAAGTTAACTCAATGGGTCAATGGGGTTGTCATTGGGTCAGAAATTGACTATTCGGACCAAGGTTGAGTTTTTGGTCAATGATTGACCTATTTGGCCAATGAGTTGGTAATTGGGTCAAGAATTGACCATTTTGATCGAAGATAACTTTTTAGTCAAAAGTTGATCTATTGGGTCAACGGGTTGGTCATTTAGTTAAAAATTGACCATTTTGACCAAAGTTGAATTTTTGGTCAAAAGTTGACTTATTAGGTCAATGGGTGGTCATTAGGTTAAAAATTGATTATTTTGACGGAAATTGACTTTTTGGTCAAAAGTTGACTTATTGTGTCAATGGTTCAAGGATTAAGCATTTTGACCAAAGTTGACTTTTTGGTCTGAGATTGACTTATTGGGTCAATAATTGGTCAATAATTTAAAAATTGACTATTTTGACCAAAATTGATTTTTTTGTCAAAAGTTGACCTATTAGGCCAATGGGTTTGTCATTGGATGAAGGATTGATCATTTTGACCAAAGTTGACTTTTGGTCAGAAGTTAACCTATTGGGTTAATGGGTTGGTTCTTGGGTCATGGATTGACCATTTTGAACAAAGTTAACTTTTTTGGTCAGAGATTGGCTTACTAGGTCAATAAATGGTCATTAAGTTAAAAATTGACTATTTTGACGAAGATTGACTTTTTGGTCAAAAGTTGACCTATTGGGTCAATGGGTATGTCATTGGGTCAAGGATTGACCATTCTGACCAAACTTGACTTTTTGGTGAAAGATTGACTTATTGGATCAATAATTGGTCATTGGGTCAAAAATTGATTTTTTTGTCAAAAGTTAACCCATTGGGTTAACGGGGGGTGTCATTGGGTCAGAAATTGACCATTTTGACCAAAGATCACTTTTTGGTTAAAAGTGTAACCCATTGGGTGAACGGGGGGTTGGTCATTAGGTCAGAAATTGTCCATTTTGACCAATGTTAACTTTTTGGTCAAAAGTTGACCTATTTGGTTAATGAGTTGGTAATTGGGTCAAGAATTGACCATTTTGATTGAAGATGACTTTTTGGTCAAAAGTTGATCTATTGGGTCAATGGGTTGGTCATTATGTCAAAAATAGATCATTTTGACCAAAGTTGACTTTTTGGTTAAAAGTTGACCTATTGGGTCAATTGGTGGTCATTAGGTTAAAAATTGACTATTTTTTACTAAAATTGACTTTTTGGTCAAAAGTTGAACTATTGGGTCAATGGGTTTATCATTGGGTCAAGGATTGACCATTTTGACCAAAGTTGACTTTTTGGTCAGAGATTGACTTATTTGGTCAATAGTTGGTCATTGGGTGAAAATTTGACTATTTTGAATGGTCATTAGGTCAAAATTTGACTATTTTGACCAAAGTTGAATTTTTTGTCAAAAGTCTACCCATTGCATCAACGAGGTGGTCATTGGGTCAGAAATTGACCATTTTGACCAAAGTAGACTTTTTGGTCAAAAGTTGACATATTTGGTCAATGAATTGGTAATTGGGTCATGAATTGACTATTTGACCAATGATGACTTTTTAGTCAAAATTATACCTATTTGGTCAATGGGTTGGTCGTTAGGTAAAAAATTGACCATTTTGACCAAAGTTAACCTTTTGGTCAAAAGTTAACCTATTGGGTCAATAAATAGTCATTAGGTTAAAAATAGACTATTTTGAAAAAAAATTGACTTTTTGGTAAAAAATTCATTTATTGGGTCATTGGGTTTTTCATTGGGTCAAAGATTGACCATGTTGACCAAAGTTGTTTTTGGACAAAAGTTGACATACTGGGTCAATGGGTTGGTCATTGGGTCAAGGATTGACCATTTTGACCAAAGTTGACTTTTTGGTCAGAGATTGGCTTACTGGTTCAATAATTGGTCATTTGGTCAAAAATTAACTATTTTGACCAAAATTGACTTTTTGGTCAAAAGTTGACCAATTGGGTCAATGAGTGGTCATTAAGTCAAAAATTGACCATTTTGACCAAAATTGACTTTTTGGTTAAAAGTTAACCTATTGGGTCAGTGGGATTGTCATTAGGTCAAGGATTGACAATTTTGACCAAAGTTGTCTTTTTGGTTAGAGATTGACTTATTGGGTCAATAATTGTCACTAGGTCAAAAATTGATCAAAATTGAATTTTTGGTCAAAAGTTAACCCATTGTGTCACCGGGGTGGTCATTGGGTCAAAAAGTGACCATTTTGATGAAAGTTGACTTTTTGGTCAAAAGTTGATCTATTTTGACCAAAATTGAATTTTTTGTCAAAAGTTAACCCATTGGGTCAACGGGGTGGTCATTGGTCAGAAATTGATCATTTTGATCAAAGTTGACCTTTGGGTCAAAAGTTGACCTATTTGGTCAATGAGTTCATCTTTGGTCAAAATGGTCAATCCTTGACCCAATGACAAACCCATTTACCTAATAGGTCCACTTTCGACAAAAAAGTCAATTTTGGTCAAAATAGTCAATTTTTGACCAAATGAGCTGCCATTGACCCAATAGGTTGACTTTTGACCAAAAGTCGGCTTTGGTCGAAATGGTCAATTTTGACCCAATGACCAACCCATTGACCTAAAAGGTCAACTTTTGACTAAAAAGTCATCTTTGGTCAAAATGGTCAATTCTTGACCCAATTACTAACTCATTGGCCAAATAGGTCAACTTTTGACCAAAAAGTCAACTTAGTCAAAATGGTCAATTTCTGACCCAATGATGACCCCGTTGACTCTTTGGGTTAACTTTTGACCAACAATTAAATTTTAGTCAAAAAAGATAATTTTTAACCTAATGACCACTTATTGACCCAATAAGTCAATCTCTGACCAAAAAGTCAACTTTGGTCAAAATGGTGAATCCTTGACCCAATGACAAACCCATTAACCCAATAGTTAACTTTTGACCAAAACATTAATTTTGGTCAAAATATTCAATTTTTGACCTAATGACCACCCATTGAACCAATAAGTCAACTTTTGTCAAAAAGTTAACTTTGGTCAAAATGGTCAATATTTGACCCAATGACCAACCCATTAACCGAATAGGTCAATCTTTGTTCAAAAAATCATCTTTATTCAAAATGGTCAATTCTTGACCCAATTACCGACTCATTGACCAAATAGGTCAACTTTTGACCAAAAAGTCAACTTTAGTCAAAATGGTTAATTTCTTACCCAAAGACCACCCGTTTGACCCAAAAGGCTAACATTTGACCAAAAATTCAATTTTGGTCAAAATAGGTCAACTTTTGACCAAAAAGTCATCTTTGGTCAGAAGGGTTAATTTCTGACCCAATGACCACCCCGTTAACCCAATGGGTTAACTTCTGACCAAAAATTTAATTCTAGTCAAAATAGTCAATTTTTGACCTAATGACCAATTATGGACCCAAAAAGTCAATCTTTGACCAAAAAGTCAACTTTGGTCAAAATGGTTAATCCTATACCCAATGATAAACTCATTTACCCAAAAGGTCAACATTTGACCAAAATGTAAATTTTGGTCAAAATAGACAATTTTTTACTTAAAGACCGGACCCATTGACCCAATAGATCAACTTTTGACCAAAAAGTCAATTGTTATCAAAAAAGTCAATTTTTGACCTAATGACCGATTTTTGACCCACTAAGCCAATCTTTGACCATAAGTCAACTTTGGTCAAAATGGTCAATCCTTGACCCAATGACCCAATTGGTCAACTTTTTACCAAAAAGTCAATTTTTGTCAAAATAATTAATTTTTGACCTAATGACCAATTATTGACCCAGTAAGTCAATCTCTGACCAAAAAGTCAACTTTGGTCAAAATGGTCAATCCTTGACCCAATGACAAACCCAATGACCAATCGGTCAATTTTTGACCAAAAAGTCATTTTTGGTCAAAATAGTCAATTTTTGACCTAATGATCACCCATAGACCCAATAGGTCAACTTTTGACCAAAAAGTCAACTTTGATCAAAATGGTCAATTTTTTACCCAATGACCAACCCATTAACCTAATAGGTCAACTTTTGACTAAAAGCTCATCTTTGATCAAAATTGTCAATTCTTGACCCAACTACCAACTCTTTGTCTAAATAGGTCAAGTTTTGACAAAAAAGTCAATTTGGGTCAAAATGGTCATTTTCTGACCCAATGACCACCCCTTTCACCCAATGGGTTAACTTTCGGCCGAAAATTCAATTTTGGTCAAAATAGTCAATTTTTGACCTAATGACCAACTATTGACCCAAAGTCAATCTTTGAATAAAAAGTCAACTTTAGTCAAAATATTCAATCCTCAACCCAATGACAAACCCATTGACCCAATAGGTTAACATTTGACCAAAAAGTCAATTTTTTTCAAAATGATTAATTTTTGACCTATTGACAACCCATTAACCCAATAAGTCAACTTTTGACCAAAAAGTCATCTTCGGTCAAAATAGTCAATTCTTGATCCAATTACTCGACTCATTGACCAAATATGCCGACTTTTGACCAAAAAGTCGACTTTGGTCAAAATGGTCAATTTCGGCCCAAAGACTACCCCTTTAACCCAATGCATAAACTTTTGACCAAAAATTTAATTTTGGTCAAAATAATCGATTTTCGACCTAAAGACCAATTATTGACCCAATAAGTCAATCTCTAACCAAAAAGTCAACTTTGGTCAAAATGGTCAATCCTTGATCCAATGACCAACCCATTGACCCAATAGGTCAACTTTTACCAAAAAGTCAACTTTGGTCAAAATGGTCAATTGTTGACCTAATGACCACCCCGTTGACCAAATAAGTCAACTTTTGACCAAAAATCACGTTTGGTCAAAATAGTCGATTTTGACCTAATGACCAATTATTGATCCGATAAGACAATCTTCGACCAAAAAGTCAAGTTTCGCCAAAATGGTTTATCCTTGACCCAATGACCGAATAGGTTAACTTTTGACCAAACGGTCAACTTTGGTCAAAATGATCAATCATTGACCCAATGACCGACCCATTGGCCTAATAGGTCAACTTTTGATCAAAAAGTCAATTTTGGCTAAAATACTCAATTTTTAATTAATGACCAAGTTTTGACCCAATATGTCAATCTCTGGCCAAAAAGTGAATTTTAGTTAAAATGGTCAATCCTTGACCCAAAGACAAACCCATTGACCCAAATTGTCAAGTTTGACTAAAAAGTCAATTTTGTTCATAATAGTCAATTTTTGACCTAATGACTATCCATTGATCCAATAAGTCAACTTTTGACGAAAAAGTCAACTTTGGTCAGATTAGTCAATTTTTTACCCAATGACCAACCCATTGACCTAATAGGTCAAATTTTAACTAGAAAGTCATCAATGGTCAAAATGGTCAAATTCTTGACCCAATTACCCACTCATTAGCCAAATAGGTCAAGCTTTGACCAAAAAGTCAAATTTGGTCAAAATGGTAAATTTCTGACCAAATGACCACCCCGTTAACCCAATGGATAAACTTTTGACCAAAAATTTAATTTTGGTCAAAATAATCAATTTTTGACCTAATGACCAATTATTGACCCAATAAGTCAATCTCTGACCAAAAAGTCAACTTTGGTCAAAATGGTCAATCCTTGACCCAATGACCAACCCATTGACCCAATAGGTCAACTTTTGACAAAAAGTCAACTTTGGTCAAAATTTTCAATTGTTGATCCAATGACCAACTTATTGACTCAATAGATGCACTTTTGACCAAAAAATCAACTTTGACTAAAATTGTCAATTTTTGACCTAATGACCAATTATTGACCTAGTAAGTCAATCTCTGACCAAAAATTCAACTTTGTTCAAAATGGTCTATCCTTGACCCAATGACTAACCTTTTGGCCCAATAGGTCAACTTTTGACCAAAATGTCAACTTTATTCAAAATGATCAATCATTGACCCAATGACCAACTCATTGGCCTAATAGGTTAACAATTGACCAAAATGTCAATTTTGGTCAAGGTAGTCAAATTTTGAATTAATGACCAATTATTGACCCAATAAGTCAATCTTTGACCCAAAAGTGAATTTTTGGTCAAAACAGGCAATCCTTGACCCATGACAAACCCATTTACCCAATAGGTTAAATTTTGACCAAAAAGTCAATTTTGTTCAAAATAGTCAATTTTTGACCTAATGACCAACTTTTGACCAAAAGTCAACTTTAGTCAAAATGGTCAATTTTTTACCCAATGACCAACACATTAACCCAACAGGTCAAATTTTGACTAAAAAGTCATCTTTGGTCAAAATGATCAATTCTTGACCCAATTACCAACTCATTGACCAAATTGGTCAACTTTTGACTAAAAAGTCAAATTTGCTCAAAATGGTCAATTTCAGACCCAACGACCACCCCGTTGACCCAACAGGTAAACTTTTGACAAAAAATTTAACTTTAGTCAAAATAGTCAATTTTTCACCTAATGACCAATTATTGACCCAATAAGTCAATCTCTGACCAAAAAGTCAACTTTGGTCAAAATGGTCAATCCTTGACCTATAGACAAACCCATTGACCCAATAGGCCAACTTTTTACCAAAAAGTCAAATTTAGTCAAAATACTCAATTTTTGACCTAATGACCACCCATTGACCTAATAGGTCAACTTATGACCAATTATTGACCTAGTAAGCCAATCTCTGACCAAAAAGTCAACTTTGGTCCAAATGGTCAATCCTTGACCCAATGACCAACCCATTAACCCAACAGGTCAACTTTTGACCAAAAAGTCCACAATGGTAAAAAAGATCAATCCTTGACCCAATGACCAGCCCATTGCCCTAATAGGTCAACATTTGACCAAAAAGTCAATTTTAGTCAAAATAGTTAATTTTTGAATTATTGACCAATTATTGATCCAATATGTCAATCTCTGACCAAAAAAATCAACTTTGTTCAAATGGTCAATATTTTACCCAATGGCAAACCCATTGACTCAATAAGTTAACTTTTGACAAAAAAAGTTAATTTTGGTCAAAATAATCAATTTTTCATCTGATGACCACCCATTGACATAATAGTTCAACTTTTGACCAAAAATTCAACTTTGGTCGAAATGATCAATTTTTGACCCAATGACCAACCCATTGATACACTAGAACAACTTTTAACTAAAAGTCATCTTTGGTCAAAATGATCAATTCTTGACCCAATCACAACTCATTGACGATTAGGTCAACCTTTGACCAAAAGCTCAACTTTGGTCCAAATGGTCATTTTGTGACCTAATGACCATCCCGTTGACCCATTAGGTTAACTTTTAACCAAATATTCAATTTTAGTCAAAAAAGTTAATTTTGGTCAAAATGGTTAATTTTTACCCAATAAGTCAATCTCTGACCAAAAAGTTAACTTTGGTCAAAATGGTGAATCTTCGACCCAATGACAAACCCATTGACCCATTAGGTCAACTTTTGACCAAAAAATTAATTTTGATCAAAATAGTCAATTTTCGAACTAATGACCACCCATTGACTCAATAGGTCAACTTTTGACCAAAAAGTAAACTTTGGTCAAAATGCTCAATTTTTGACCCAATGAACAACACATTAACCCAATAGGTCAACTTTTATCCAAAAAGTCAACTTTGTTCAAAATGATCAATTCTTCGCCCAATTACCAACTCGTTGACCAAATAGGTCAACTTTTGACGAAAAAGTCAACTTCGGTCAAAATGTCTATTTCTGACCCAATGACCACCTCATTGACCCAATAGGTTAACTTTTGACAAAAAATTCAATTTTGGTCAAAATATGTCAACTTTTGACCAAAAAGTCATCTTTGGTCAAAATGGTCACTTTCTGACCCAATGACCAACCCATTGACCCAATGGGTTAACTTTTGACAAAAAAATCAATTTTTGTCAAAATGGTCTATTTCTGACCCAATGACAAACCCATTGACCTAAAAGGTCAACTTTTGACCTAATTGTAAATTTTTGTCAAAATAGTCAATTTTTGACTTAATGACCATCCATTGACCCAATAAGCCAACTTTTGACCAAAAAGTCAATTTTTGTCAAAATAGGCAATTTTTGATCCAATGACCAATTATTGACCTAGTAAGCCAATCTTTGACCACAAAGTCAACTTTGTCAAAATAGTCAATCCTTGACCCAATGACTAACCCATTGACCCAATAGATCAAATTTTGACCAAAAAGTCAACTTTGGACAAAACAATCAATCCTTGACCCAAAGACGAACCCATTTGCCTAATTGGTCAACTTTTGACCAAAAAGTCAATTTTGGTCAAAATAGTCAATTTTTTAATTAATAACCAATTATTGACTCAATAAGTCAATCTCTGACCAAGAAGTTAATTTTTGTAAAAATGGTCAATCCTTGACCGAAGACAAACCTATTGACCCAATAGGTCAGCTTTTAACCAAAAAGATAATTTTGATCAAAATAGTTAATTTTTTACCTAATGACCACCCATAGACCCAATAGGTCAACTTTTGACCAAAAAATCAACTTTGGTCAAATTGGTCAATTTTTTACCCAATGACCAACCCATTGACCCAATAGGTCAACTTTTGCCTAAAATGTCATCTTTGGCCAAAAAGGTCAATTCTTGACCCAATTACCAACTCATTAACCAAATAGGTCAACTTTTGACTAAAAAGTCAACTTTTATCAAAATGGTCAATTTCTGACCCAATGATCACCCCGTTGACCCAATGAGTTAACTTTTGACCAAAAATTCAATTTTGGTCAAAAAGTTAATTTTTGACCTAATGACGAATTATTGACCCAATAAGTCAATCTCAGACAAAAAAATCAACTTTAGTCAAATGGTCAATCCTTGACCCAATGACAAACCCATTGACACAATAAGTCAACTTTTGACCAAAAAGTCAATTTTGGTCAAAATAGTCAATTTTTGACATAATGACCACCCATTGACCTAATAGGTCAACTTTTGACCAAAAATTCAACTTTGGTCAAAATGGTCAATTTTTGACCCAATGACCAACCCATTGACCCAATAGATTAACTTTTGACTAAAAAGTCATCTTTGGTCAAAATGATCAATTCTTGACCCAATTACCAACTCATTGGCCAAATAGGTCAACCTTTGACAAAAAACTCAACTTTGGTCCAAATGGTCAATTTCTGACCCAATGACAACCTAGTTGACCCAATAGGTCAACTTTTGACTAAAAAGTCATCTTTGGTCAAAATGGTCAGTTCTTGACCCAATTACCAACTCATTGGCCAAATAGGTCAACTTTTGACCAAAAAGTAAATTTTGGTCAAAATAGTCAATTTTTGACCTAATGAGCACCCATTGACCCAATAGGTTAACTTTTGACCAAAAAGTCAACTTTGGTCAAAATGGTCGATTTTTGACCCAATGACCAACCCATTGACCCAATAGGTCAACTTTTAACTAAAAAGTGATCTTTGGTCAAAATGGTCAATTCTTGGCACAATTACCAACTCATTGCCCAAATAGGTCAACTTTTGAGCAAAAAGACAACTTTGGTCAAAATGGTCAATTTCTGACCCAATAACTACCTTGTTAACCCATTGGGTTAACTTTTTACTAAATATTCAATTTTTGTAAAAAATGTTAATTTTTTACCTAATGACCAATTATTGACCGAATAAGTCAATCTCTGACCAAAAAGTCAACTTTGGTCAAAATGGTGAATCCTTGACCCAATGACAAACCCATTGACCAAATAGGTCAACTTTTAACCAAAAAATCAATTTTGGTCAAAATAGTCAATTTTGACTTAATGACCACCCATTGACCCAACAGGTCAACTTTTGTCCAAAAAGTCGACTTTGGTCGAAATGCTCGATTTTCGACCTGATGACCGACCCATTAACTCGATAAGTCAACTTTTGTCCGAAAAGTCATCTTTGTGTCATTTCTTGACCCATTGCAAGTCGTTGACTAAATAGATCAACTTTTGACCAAAAGTCAACTTTAGTCAAAATGGTCTATTTCTACCTAATGACCACACCGTTGACCCAATAGGTTAACTTTTGACCAAAAATTCAATTTTGGTCGAAAATGAGTCAATTTTACCTAATGACCAATATTGACCCAAAAAGTCAATCTCTGACCAAAAAGTCAACTTTGGTCAAAATGGTCAATCCTTGACCTAATGACAAACTATTGACCCAATATGTTAACTTTTGACCAAAAAGTAAATTTTGGTCAAAATAATCAATTTTTTACTTAATGACCACCCATTGATCCAATAGGTCAACTTTTGACCAAAAAGTCAATTTTTATCAAAATTGTAAATTTTTTATCTAATAACCAATTATTGACCCAGTAAGCCAATCTTTGACCACAAAGTCAACTTTGGTCAAATTGGTTATTTCTTGACCCAATGACCAACCCATTGACCCAATAGGTCAAGTTTTGACCAAAAAGTCATCTTTGGGCAAGACGATCAATTCTTAACCCAAAGAACAACCCACTTGCCTAATAGATCAAGTTTTGACCAAAAAGTCAATTTTGGCCAAAATAGTCAATTTTTGAATTAATGACCAATTATTGACCCAATAAGTCAATCTCTGACCAAAAAGTTAATTTTTGTCAAAATGGTCAATCCTTGACCCAATGATAAACTCATTGACCCAATAGGTCAACTTTTGACTAAATAGTTAATTTTTGTCAAAATAGTGAATTTTTGACTGAATGACCACCCACAGACCCAATAGGTCAACTTTTGACCAAAAGGTCAAAATGGTCAATTTTTTTCCCAATGACCAACACATTGACCTAATAGGTCAACTTTTGACTAAAATATCATCTTTGGTCAAAATGGTCAATTCTTGACCCGATTACCAACTCATTGACCAAATAGGTCAACTTTTGACTAAAAAGTCAACTTTGGTCAAAATGGTCAATTTATGACGCAATGACCACCCTGTTGACACAATGGGTTAACTTTTCAACAAAAATTCAATTTTGGCCAAAATAGATGATTTTTCGACCCAATAAGTCAATCTCTGACCAAAAAGTAAACTTTGGTCAAAATGGTCAATCCTCGACCCAATCGGTCAATTTTTGACCAAAAAGTCATATTTGGTCAAAATAACAATTTTTGACCTAATGACCACCCATTGACCCAATAGGTCAACTTTTGACCAAAAAGTTAACTTGGGTCAAAATGATCAATTTTTGACCCAATGACCAACCCATAGACCCAATAGATCAAATTTTAACCAAAAAGTCATCTCCAGTCAAAATGGTCAATTTTTGACTAAATTACCAACTCATTGAGCAAATAGATCAACTCATTGACCAAATAAGTCACTTTTGACCCAAAAGTCAACTTTGATCAAAATGGTCAATTTCTAACCCAATGACCACCCCGTTGACCCAATGGGTTAACTTTTAACTAAAAATTCAATTTCGCCAAAATGGTCAATTTTTGACCAAAAAGTCATCTTTCGCCAAAATGGTCAATTTCTGACCCAATGATCATTCGATGACCCAATGGGTTAACTTTTCACCAAAAATTCAATTTTGATCAAAATACACAATTTTTGACCTAATGACCAATTATTAACCAATAAGTTAATCTCTGACCAAAAAGTCAACTTTGGTCAAAATGGTCAATCCTTGACCCAATGAAAAACCCATTGACCCGTAGGTCAATTTTTGAACAAAAAGTCATTTTTTGTCAAAATTGTCAATTTTTGACCTAATGACCACCCATTGACCCTATAGGTCAACTTTTGACCAAAAAGTTAACTTTGGTCAAAATGGTCAATTTTTGACCCAATGACAAACCTATTGACCCAATAGATCAAATTTTAAACAAAAAGTCATCTTTGGTCAAAATGGTCAATTCTTGACCTAATTACTAACTCATTGACCAAATAGGTCAACTCATTGACGAAATAGGTTAACTTTTGACCCAAAAGTCAACTTCGATCAAAATGTTCAATTTCTGACCCAATGCCACCCCGTTCACCCAATGGGTTAACTTTTGACCAAAAAATCAATTTTGGTCAAAATAGGCCAACTTTTGACCAAAAAGTCTTCTTTCGTCAAAATGGTCAATTTCTAACCCAATGACCACCCCGTTGACCCAATGGGTTAACTTTTGACAAAGAATTCAATTTTGGTCAAAATAGTCAATTTTTGACCAAGTGACAAATTATTGACCTAATAAGTCAATCTCTGACCAAAAAGTTAACTTTGGTCAAAATTGTCAATCCTTGACCCAATGACAATCTCATTGACCCAAGAGGTTAACCTTTTGACCAAAATGTCAATTTTGGTGAAAGTAGTCAATTTTTGACTTAATGACCACCCATTGACCCATCAGGTCAACTTTTGACCAAAAAGTCAATTTTGGTAAACATTGTCAATTTTTGACCTAATGACCAATTATTGACCCAGTAAACCAATCTCTGACCAAAAAGTCAACTTTGGTCAAAATGGTCAATCCTTGACCCAATGGCTAACCCATTGACCAAATATGTCAACATTTGTCAAAAAAGTCAACTTTGGTCAAAATGGTCAATCCTTGACCCAATGACCCAATAAGTTAATTTTTGACCAAAAAGTCAATTTTGTTCAATATAGTCAATTGTTGACCTAACGACCATTTATGGACCCAATAGGTCAACTTTTGACCAAAAAGTTAACTTTGGTCAAAATGGTCAACTTTTTACCCATTGACCCAATAGTTCCAATTTTTACTAAAAAGTCATCTTTGGTCAAAATGGTCAATTCTTGACCCAATTACCAACTCATTGACCAAATAGGTCAACTTTTGACCAAAACTTTGGTCAAAATGGTCAATTTCTGACCCAATGACTACCCCGTTGACCCAATGGGTTGACTTTTGACAAAAAATTCAACTTTGGTCAAAATAATCAAGTTTTGACCTAATGATCAATTATAGACCCAATAAGTCAATCTTTGACCAAAAAGTCAACTTTGGTCAAAATGGTCAATCCTTGACCCAATGACAAGCCCATTGACCCAATAGTTCAACTTTTGACCAAAACGTCAATTTTACGTCAAAATAATCAATTTTCGACCTAATGAACAACCTATCGATCCAATAGGTCAACTTTTTGACCAATGAGTCAATTGTGGTCAAAATGGTCAATTTTTGACCCAATGACCAACTTATTGACCCAATAGATCAACTTTTAACCAAAAAGTCATCTTAAGTCAAAATGATCAATTCTTGACCCAATTACCAACTCATTGACCAAATAGGTCAACTTTTGACCAAAAAGTCAACTTTGGTCAAAATAGACAATGTCTGACACAATGATCACCCCGTAGACTAATAGGTTAATTTTTGACTAAAAATTTAATTTTTGTCAAAATAGTCAACTATTGACAAAAAGTCAACTTTGGTCAGAATAGTCAATCCTTGACCCAATGACATACTCATTGACCCAATAGGAACTTTTAACGAAAAATCCATTTTTCGTCAAAATAGTCAATTTTTAACTTAATGACCACCCATTGACCCAATAGGTCAACTTTTGACTAAAAAGTAAATTTTGGTCAAAATAGTCATTTTTTGACCTAATGACCAATTATTGACCTAGTAAGCCAATCTCTGACCGAAAAGTCAACTTTAGTCAAAATGGTCTCCTTGACCCAATGACCATCCCATTAACCCAATAGGTCAACTTTTGACCAAAAAGTCAACTTTGGTCAAAATGATTAATCCTTGATCCAATGACCAACCCATTGGCCTATTAGGTCAACTTTTTAACAAAAAAATTTTTTGTTCAAAATGGTCAATTTTTGAATTATTGACTAAATATTGACCCAATAAGTCAATATGAGAGCAAAAAGTCAACTTTGGTCAAAATGGTCAATCCTTATCCCAATGATAATCCCATTGACCCAATAGGTCAAGTTTTGACCAAAAAGTCAATTTTGATCAAAATAGTCAATTTTTGACCTAATGACCACCCATTAACATAATAAGTCAAATTTTGACTAAAATTTCAACATTGGTAAAAATGGTCAATTTTTTACCCAATGACCAACCCATTAACCCAATAGATCAACTTTTGACTAAAAAGTCATCTTTGGTCAAAATGGTTTATTCTTGACTCAATTACCAACTCATTGGCCAAATAGGTCAACATTTGACCAAAAAGTTAACTTTGGTCAAAATGGTCATTTTTTAACCCAATGACCACCCTGTTTACCTATTGGGTTAACTTTTGACTAAAAATTCAATTTTGGTCAAAAATATCAATTTTTGACCTAATGACCAATTATTGACCTAATAAGTGAATCTCTGACCAAAAGTCAACTTTAGTCAAAATGGTCAATCCTTGACCCAATGACCAACACATTGACCAAATAGGTCAACATTTGACCAAAAAGTTAATTTTGGTCAAAATAGTCAATTTTTGACCTAATGAGCTCCGATTGACCCAATAGGTCAACTTTTGACCAAAAAGTAAACTTTGCTCAAATTGATCAGTTTTTGACCCAATGACCAACCCACTGACCCAATAGGTCAACTTTTGACTAAACGGTCATATTTGGTCAAACTGGTCGGATCTTGACACAATTACCAACTCATTGATCAAATAGGTCAACTTTTGATAAAAAAGTCAACTTTGGTCAAAATGGTCAATTTCTGACCCAATGACCACCCCAATGACCCATTGGGTTAACTTTTTGACCAAAAATTTAATTTTAGTCAAAAAAGTCAATTTTTGACCAATGACCAATTATTGACCCAATAAGTCAATCTCTGACCAAAAAGACAACTTTGGTCAAAATGGTGAATCCTTGACCCAATGACAAACCCATTGACCCAATAGGTCAACATTTGACCAAAAGTTAATTTTGGTCAAAATAGTCAATTTTTAACTTAATAAACACCCATTGACCCAATAGGTCAACTTTTGACCAAGAAGTCAACTTTGGTGAAAATGGTCAATTTCTGACCCAATGACCACCCCGATGACCCATTGTGTTAACTTTTGACCAAAAATTTAATTGTAGTCAAAAAGGTCAATTTTTTACCTAATGACCAATTATTGACCCAATAAGTCAATCTCTGACCAAAAAGTCAACTTTGGTCAAAATGTTGAATCCTTGACCCAATGACAAACCCATAGACCCAATAGGTCAAATTTTGACCAAAAAATCAATTTCGGTCAAAATAGTAAATTTTTGACCTAATGACCACCCATTGACCCAATAGGTCAACTTTTGACCAAAAAGTCAACTTTGGTCAAAATGGTCAATTTTTTACCCAATGACCAACCCATAGACTCAATAGGTAAACTTTTAACTAAAACGTCATCTTTGGTCAAAATGATCAATTTCTGACCCAATGACTACCCCGTTGACGCAATGGGTTAACTTTTGACCAAAAATTTAATTTTGGTCAAAATAATCAATTTTTAACCTAATGACCAATTATTGACCCAATATGTCAATCTCTGACCAAAAAGTCAACTTTGGTCAAAATGGTCAATCCTTGACCCAATGACCAACCCATTGACCTAATAGGTCAACTTTTGACCAAAAAGTTAACTTTGGAGAAAATGATCAATTGTTTACCTAATGACCAACGCGTTGACCATTAAGTCAACTTTTGACCAAAGAATCAATTTTTGATATAATGACCAATTATTGATCCAGTAAGCCAATCTTTGACCGAAAAGTCAACTTTCGTCAAAATAATATATCCTTGACCCAATGACTAATCCATTAATCCAATAGGTGAACTTTTGACCAAACGTTCAACTTTGGTTAAAATGATCAATCATTGACCCAATGACCAACCCATTGGCCTAATAGATCAACTTTTGATCAAAAAGTCAATTTTGGTCAAAATAATCAAATTTTGAATTAATGTCTAATTATCGACCCAAAAAGTCAATCTCTGACTAAAAAGTGAATTTTGGCAAAAAAAGGTCAATCCTTGACACAATGACAAACCCATTGACACAATATGTCAACTTATGACCAAAAAGTCAATTTTGTTCAAAATAGTCAATTTTTGACCTAATGACTACCCATTGACCCAATAAGTCAACTTTTAACCAAAAAGTCAACATTGGTCAAAATGGTCAATTTTTTACCCATTGACCCAATAGGTCAAATTTTAACTAAAAAGTCATCTTTGGTAAAAATGGTCAAATTCTTGACCCAATTTCCAACTCATTGTCCAAATAGGTCAACCTTTGACCAAAAAGTCAACTTTGGTCAAAATGGTCAATTTCTGAACCAATGACCTCCCCGTTCACCCAATGGGTTAACTTTAAACCAAAAATTATATTTTGGTACAAATAGTGAGTTTTTGACCTAATGACAAATTATTGACACAATAAATCAATCTCTGACCAAAAGGTCAACTTAGGTCAAAATAGTCATTCCTTGACCCAATGACAAACTCATTGACCCTGTAGGTCAACTTTTGACCAAAATGTCAATTTTGGTCAAAATAATCAATTTTTGACCTAATGACCACACATTAACCCAATAGGTCAACTTTTAACCAAAAAGTAAACTTGGGTCAAAATGGTCAATTTTTGACCCAATGACCAACCCGTTGTTCCAATAGATGAATTTTTAACCAAAATGTCATCTTCGATAAAAATGGTCAATTCTTGACGCAATTACCAACTCATTGACCAAATAGGTCAACTTTTGACCAAAAAGTCAACTTTGGTCAAAATGGTCAATTTCTGACCAAATGACCTACCCGTTAACCCAATGGATAAACTTTTGACCAAAAATTTAATTTTGGTTAAAATAATCAATTTTTGACCTAATGACCAATTATTTACCTAATAAGTTAATCTCTGACCAAAAAGTCAACTTTGGTCAAAATAGTCAATCCATGACCCAATGACTAACTAATTGACCCAATAGGTCAACTTTTGACCAAAAAGATAACTTTGGTCAAAATGGTAAATTGTTTATCCAATGACCAATCCATTCACCCAATCGGTGCACTTTTGACCAAAAAATCAACTTTAGTCAGAATAGTCAATTTTTGACATAATGACCAATTATTGACCCAATAAGCCAATCTCTGACCAAAAAGTCAACTTTGGTCAACAAAGTTGATCCCTCACCCAACGACCAACCCATTGGCCCAATAAGTCAACTTTTGACCAAAAGGTCAACTTTGGTCAAAATGATCAACCATTGACCCAATGACCAACCCATTGTCCTAATAGGTCAACATTTGACCAAAAAGTCAATTTTGGTCAAGGTAGTCAACTTTTGAATTAATGACCAATTATTGACCCAATAAGTCAATCTTTAACCCAATGATTGACCCAATAAGTCAATCTTTGACCAAAAAGTGAATTTTGGTCAAAATGGTCAATCCTTAACCCAATGACAAACCATTGACCCAATAGGTCAACTTTAGACCAAAAAGTCAATTTTGCTTAAAATAGTCATTTTTTGACCTAATGACCACTCATTGACCTAATAGGTTAACTTTTGACCAAATAGTTAACTTCGGTCAAAATGTTCATTTTTTTACCCAATAACCAACCCATTGACCCAATAGATCAAATTTTGACTGAAAAATCATCTTTGGTCAAAATGGTCAATTCTTGACCCAATTACCAACTCATTGACAAAATAGGTCAACATTTGACCAAAAAATCAAATTTGGTCAAAATGCTCAATTTCTGACCCAATGACCACCCCGTTGACCCAATTGGTTAACTTTTAACCAAAAATTTAATTTTGGTCAAAATAGTCAATTTTTCACTTAATGACCAATTATTGACCCAATAAATGAATCTCTGACCAAAAAGTCAACTTTGGTCAAAATGGTCTATCCTTGACCCAATGACAAACTCATTGACCCAATAGGTCAACTTTTTACCAAAAAGTCAATTTTAGTTAAAATAGTCAATTTTTGACATAATGACCACCCATTGACCAAATAAGTCAACTTTTGACCTAAAAGTCAACTTTTGTCAAAATGGTCAATGTTTGACCCAATGACCAACACATTGACCCAATAAATCAACTTTTGACCAAAAAGCCATCTTTAGTAAAAATGGTCAATTCTTGACCCAATTACCAACTCGTTGACCAAATAGGTTAACTTTTGACCAAAAAGTTAACTTTGGTTAAAATGGTCTATTTCTGACCCAATGGCCACCACGTTGACCCAATATGTTAACTTTTGACTAAAAATTCAATTTTGGTCAAAATAGGTCAACTTTTGACCAAAAAGTCATCTTTGGTCAAAATGGTCAATTTCTGCCCCAATGACCACCCCATTGACCCAATGGATTAACTTTTGACAAAAAATTCAATTTTTGCCAAAATAGTCAATTTTTGACCTAATGACCAATTATTGACCCAAAAAGTCAATGTTTGATCAAAAAGTCAACTTTAGTCAAAATGGTCAATCCTTGACCCAATGACAAACCCATCGACCCAATAGGTCAACTTTTGACCAAAAAGTAAATTTTGGTCAAAATAGTCAATTTTTGACTTAATGACCACTCATTGATCCAATAAGTCAACTTTTGACCAAAAAGTTAATTTTTGTCAAAATAGTTAATTTTTGACCTAATGACCAATTACTGACCCAGTAAGCCAATCTTTGACCACAAAGTCAACTTTGGTCAAAATCGTCAATCCTTGACCCAATGACCAACCCATTGACCCAATAGGTAAACTTTTAACTAAAAAGTCAACTTTAGACAAAACGATCAAACCTTGACCCAAAGACCAACCCATTTGCCTAATAGGACAACTTTTAACCAAAAAGTCAATTTTGGTCAAAATAGTCAATTTTTGAATTCATGACCAATTATTGACCCAATAAGTCAATCTCTGACAAAAAAGTTAATTTTGTCAAAATGGTCAATTCTTGACCCAAAGACAAACCCATTGACCCAATAGGTCAATTTTTGACCAAAAAGTCAATTTTGGTCAAAACAGTTAATTTTTGACCTAATGACCACCAATAGACCTAAAAGGTCAACTTTTGACCAAACAGTCAACTTTGGTCGAAATGGTCATTTTTTACCCAATGACCAACCCATTGACCTAATAGGTCACCTTTTGACTAAAATGTCATCTTTGGTCAAAAAGGTCAATTCTTGACTCAATAACCAACTCATTGACCAAATAGGTCAACTTTTGAATAAAAAGTCAACTTTGGTCTAAATGGTCAATTTCTGATTCAATGACTACCCCGTTGATCCAATGGGTTAACTTTTGACCAAAAACTCAATCTTTGTCAAAATAGTGATTTTTTGACCAAATGACCAATTATTGACCCAATAAGTCAATCTTTGACCAAAAAGTCAACTTTGGTCAAAATGGTCAATCTTGACCCAATAACAAACCCATTGACCCAATAGGTCAAATTTTGACCAAAAAGTCTTTTTTGGTCAAAATAGTTAATTTTTGACCTAATGACCACCCATTAACCCAGTAGGTCAACTTTTGACCAAAAAGTTAACTTTGGTCAAAATGATCAATTTTTGACCCAATGACCAACGCATTGACCCAATAGATCAACTTTTAACTAAAAAGTCATCTTCGTTCAAAATGGTCAATTTTTGACCTAATTACCAACTCATTAACTAAATAGGTCAACTCATTGACCAAATAGGTCAACTTTTGACCAAAAAGTCAACTTTGGTCAAAATGATCATTTTCTAACCCAATGACCACCCCGTTTACCCAATGGTTAACTTTTGACCAAAAATTTAATCTTGGTCAAAATAGGTCAAATTTTGACCAAAAAGTCATCTTTCGTCAAAATGGTCAATTTCTGACCCAATGACCACCCCGTTGACCCAATGGGTTAACTTTGGACCAGAAATTTAATTTTTTACCTAGTGACCAATTATTGACCCAATAAGTCAATCTCTAACCAAAAAGTCAACTTTGGTCAAAATTGTCAATACTTGACACAATGACAATCCCATTGACCCAATAGGTCAACTTTTGACCAAAAAGTAAATTTTGGTCAACATAGTCAATTTTTGACATAATGACCACCCATTGACCAATAGATCAACTTTTGACCGAAGAGTCAATTTTGGTCAAAATAGTCAATTTTTGACCTAATGACCAATTATTGACCCAGTAAGCTAATATCCTACCAAAAAGTCAACTTTGGTCAAAATGGTCAATCCTCGACCCAATGACTAACCTATTGACCCAATATGTCAATTTTTGTCCAAAAAGTCTACTTTGGTCAAAATGATCAATTTTTGACCCAATGACGAACTCATTGACCAAATAGGCCAACTTTTGACCAAAAAGTCAACTTTTGTCAAAATAGTCAGTTTCTGGCCCAATGACTACCCCTTTAACCTAATGCATAAACTTTTGAATAAAAATTTAATTTTGGTCAAAATAATCAATTTTTGACCTAAAGACCAATTATTGATCCAATAAGTCAATCTATGACCAAAAAGTCAACATTGGTCAAAATGGTCAATCCTTGACCCAATGACCAACCCATTGTCCCAATAAGTCAACTTTTGACCAAAAAGTCAACTTTGGTCAAAAAGGTCAATTGTTGACCCAATGACCAACCCGTTGACCCAATAAGTCAACTTTTGACCAAAAAATTATTTTTTGTCAAAATAGTCAATTTTTGACCTAATGACCAATTATTGATCCAGTAAGACAATCTCTGACCAAAAAGTCAACTTTCGCCAAAATGGTTTATCCTTAAGCCAATAATCAACCCATTGACCCAATAAGTTAACTTTTGACCATACGGTCAACTTTGGTCAAAATGATCAATCATTGACCCAATGACCAACCCATTAGCCTAATAGGTCAACTTTTCACCAAAAAAGTCAATTTTGGCCAAAATAGTCAATTTTTTAATTAATGACCAATTTTTGACCCGGTATGTCAATCTCTGGCCAAAAAGTGAATTTTGGTCAAAATGGTCAATCCTTGACCTAATGACGAACCCATTGACCCAATAGGTCAACTTTGACTAAAAAGTCAATTTTGTTCATAATAATCAATTTTTGACCTAATGACAATCCATTGACCCAGTAAGTCAACTTTTGACCAAAAAGTCAACTTTGGTCAAAATGGTCAATTTTTTACCCAATGACCAACCCATTACCCAATAGGTCAAATTTTAACTAAAAAGTCATCTTTGGTCAAAATGGTCAAATTCTTGACCCAATTACCCACTCATTGGCCAAATAGGTCAACCTTTGAACAAAAAGTCAACTTTGGTCAAAATGGTAAATTTCTGACAAAATGACCACACGGTTAACCCAATGGATAAACTTTTGACCAAAAATTTAATTTTGGTCAAAATAATCAATTTTTGACCTAATAACCAATTATTGACCCAATAAGTCAATCTCTGACCAAAAAGTCAACTTTGGTCAAAATGGTCAATCCTTGACCCGATGACCAATCCATTGACCCAATAGGTCAACTTTTGACCAAAAAGTCAACTTTGGTCAAAATAGTCAATTGTTGATCCAATGACCAACCCATTAACTCAATAGTTGCACTTTTGACCAAAAAATCAACTTTGGTAAAAATAGTTAATTTTTGTCCTAATGATCAATTATTGACCCAGTAAGCCAATCTCTGACCAAAAAGTCAACTTTATTCAAAATGGTCTATCCTTGACCCAATGACCAACCTACTGGCCCAATCGATCAACTTTTGACCAAAATGTCAACTTTGGTTAAAATGATCAATTATTGACCCACTGAACAAACTATTGGCCTAATATGTCAACATTTGACCAAAAAGTCAATTTTGGTCAAAGTAGTTAATTTTTGAATTAATGACTAATTATTGACCCGATAAGTCAATATCTGACCAAAAAGTAAATTTTATTCAAAATTTTCAATCCTTGACCCATGACAAACCCATTTACCCAATAGGTTAAATTTTGACCAAAAAGTCAATTTTGTTCAAAATAGTCAATTTTTGACCTAAAGACCACACATTGACCCAATAGGTCAACTTTTGACCAAGAAGTTAACTTTGGTCAAAATGTTCAATTTTTTACCCAATGACCAACCCATTAACCCAATAGGTCAAATTTTGACTAAAAAGTCAACTTTGGTCAAAATGGTCAATTCTTCACCCAATGACCAACTCATTGACCAAATAGGTCAACTCATTGACAAAATAGGTCAACTTTTGACCAAAAAGTCAACTTTGCTCAAAATGGTCATTTTCTGACCCAATAACCACCTCGTTTACCCAATGGGTTAACATTTGACCAAAAATTTAATTTTGGTCAAAATAGGTCAACTTTTGACCAAAAAGGCATCTTTCGTCAAAATGATCAATTTCTGACCCAATGACCACCCAGTTGACCCAATGGGTTAACTTTTGACAAAAAATTTAATTTTGGTCAAAATAGTCAATTTTCGACCTAATGACCACTTTTTGACCCAATAAGTCAATCTCAGACCAAAAAGTCAACATTGGTCAAGATGGTCATTCCTTGACCCAATGACAATCTCATTGACCCAATATGTCAACTTTTGACCAAAAAGTCAATTTTGGTCAAAATAGTCAATTTTTGACCTAATGACCAATTATTGACCAAATAGGTCAACATTTGACAAAATTTCAACTTTGGTCAAAATGGTCAATTTTGGACCCAATGACCAACCCATTGACCCAATAGATCAACTTTTGACTAAAAAGTCATCTTTGGTCAAAATGGTCAATCCTTGACCCAATGACAAACCCATTTACCTAATAGGTCCACTTTTGACAAAAAAAGTCAATTTTGGTCAAAATAGTCAATTTTTGACCAAATGAGCTCCCATTGACCCAATAGGTCAACTTTTGACCAAAAAGTCAGCTTTGGTCAAAATGGTCAATTTTCGACACAATGACTAACCCATCGACCTAAAAGGTCAACTTTCGACTAAAAAGTCATCTTTGTCAAAATGGTCGACTTGACCCAATTACCAACTCATTGGCCAAATAGGTCAACTTTTGACCAAAAAGTCAACTTAGTCAAAATGGTCAATTTCTTACCCAATGACGACCCCGTTGACTCTTTGGGTTAAGTTTTGACCAACAATTAAATTTTAGTCGAAAAAGACAATTTTTGACCTAATGACCACTTATTGACCCAATAAGTCAATCTCTGACCAAAAAGTCAACTTTGGTCAAAATGGTGAATCCTTGACCCAATGACAAACCCATTAACCCAATAGTTAACTTTTGACCAAAAAATTAATTTTGGTCAAAATATGTAATTTTTGACCTAATGACCACCCATTGAACCAATTGGTCAACTTTTGCCAAAAAGTTAACTTTGGTCAAAATGGTCAATTTTTTACCCAATGACAAACCCATTAACCTAATAGGTCAACTTTTAACTAAAAGCTCATCTTTGATCAAAATTGTCAATTCTTGACCCAACTACCAACTCTTCGTCTAAATAAGTCAAGTTTTGACAAAAAGTCAATTTGGGTCAAAATGGTCATTTTCGACCTAATGACCACCTCTTTCACCCAATAGGTTAACTTTCGGCAAAAATTCATTTTTGGTCAAAATAGCAATTTTTGACCTAATGACCAACTATCGACCAAGTCAATCTTCGAATAAAAAGTCAACTTTAGTCAAAATATTCAATCCTCAACCCAATGACAAACCCATTGACCCAATAGGTCAACATTTGACCAAAAAGTCAATTTTTTTCAAAATGATTAATTTTTGACCTATTGACAACCCATTAACCCAATAATTCAACTTTTGACCAAAAAGTCATCTTCGGTCAAAATAGTCAATTCTTGATCCAATTACCAACTCATTGACCAAATATGCCAACTTTTGACCAAAAAGTCAACTTTGGTCAAAATGGTCAATTTCTGGCCCAAAGACTACCCCTTTAACCCAATGCATAAACTTTTGACCAAAAATTTAATTTTGGTCAAAATAATCAATTTTTGACCTAAAGACCAATTATTGACCCAATAAGTCAATCTCTAACCAAAAAGTCAACTTTGGTCAAAATGGTCAATCCTTGACCCAATGACCAACCCATTGACCCAATAGGTCAACTTTTGACCAAAAAGTCAACTTTGGTCAAAATGGTCAATTGTTGACCCAATGACCAACCCGTTGACCCAATAAGTCAACTTTTGACCAAAAAATCACGTTTGGTCAAAATAGTCAATTTTTGACCTAATGACCAATTATTGATCCAGTAAGACAATCTCTGACCAAAAAGTCAAGTTTCGCCAAAATGGTTTATCCTTGACCCAATGACCGAATAGGTTAAATTTTGACCAAACGGTCAACTTTGGTCAAAATGATCAATCATTGACCCAATGACCGACCCATTGGTCTAATAGGTCAACTTTTGACCAAAAAGTCAATTTTCTAAAATACTCAATTTTTAATTAATGACCAAGTTTTGACCCAATATGTCAATCTCTGGCCAAAAAGTGAATTTTAGTCAAAATGGTCAATCCTTGACCCAATGACAAACCCATTGACCCAAATTGTCAAGTTTGACTAAAAAGTCAATTTTGTTCATAATAGTCAATTTTTGACCTAATGACTATCCATTGATCCAATAAGTCAACTTTTGACCAAAAAGTCAACTTTGGTCAAAATAGTCAATTTTTTACCCAATGACCAACCCATTGACCCAATAGGTCAAATTTTAACTAAAAAGTCATCAATGGTCAAAATGGTCAAATTCTTGACCCAATTACCCACTCATTGGCCAAATAGGTCAACCTTTGACCAAAAAGTCAAATTTGGTCAAAATGGTAAATTTCTGACCAAATGACCACCCCATTAACCCAATAGATAAAGTTTTGACCAAAAATTTAATTTTGGTCAAAATAATCAATTTTTGACCTAATGACCAATTATTGTCCCAATAAGTCAATCTCTGACGAAAAAGTCAACTTTGGTCAAAATAGTCAATCCTTGACCCAATGACTAACCCATTGACCCAATAGGTCAACTTTTGACAAAAAAGTCAACTTTGGTCAAAATTTTCAATTGTTAATCCATTGACAACCTTATTGACTCAATAGATGCACTTTTGACCAAAAAATCAACTTTGGCTAAAATGTTCAATTTTTCACCTAATGACCAATTATTGACCCAGTAAGCCAATCTCTGACCAAAAATTCAACTTTGTTCAAAATGGTCTATCCTTGACCCAATGACTAACCTTTTGGCCCAATAGGTCAACTTTTGACCAAAATGTCAACTTTGGTCAAAATGATCAATCATTGACCCAATGACCAACTCATTGGCCTAATAGGTTAACAATTGACCAAAATGTCAATTTTGGTCAAGGTAGTCAAATTTTGAATTAATGACCAATTATTGACCCAATAAGTCAATCTTTGATCCAAAAGTGAATTTTTGGTCAAAACAGGCAATCCTTGACCCATGACAAACCCATTTACCCAATAGGTTAAATTTTGACCAAAAAGTCAATTTTGTTCAAAATAGTCAATTTTTGACCTAATGACCACCCATTGACCCAATAGGTCAACTTTTGACCAAAAAGTCAACTTTAGTCAAAATGGTCAATTTTTTACCCAATGACCAACCCATTAACCCAACAGGTCAAATTTTGACGAAAAAGTCATCTTTGGTCACAATGGTCAATTCTTGACCCAATTACCAACTCATTGACCAAATTGGTCAACTTTTGACTAAAAAGTCAAATTTGCTCAAAATGGTCAATTTCAGACCCAACGACCACCCCGTTGACCCAACAGGTAAACTTTTGACAAAAAATTTAACCTTAGTCAAAATAGTCAATTTTTCACCTAATGACCAATTATTGACCAATAAGTCAATCTTTGACCAAAAAGTCAACTTTGGTCAAAATGATCATTCCTTGACCTACAGACAAACCCATTGACTCAATAGGTCAACTTTTTACCAAAAAGTCAAATTTAGTCAAAATACTCAATTTTTGACATAATGACCACCCATTGACCTAATAGGTCAACTTATGACCAATTATTGACCTAGTAAGCCAATCTCTGACCAAAAACTCAACTTTGGTCCAAATGGTCAATCCTTGACCCAATGACCAACCCATTAACCCAATAGGTCAACTTTTGACCAAAAAGTCAACAATGGTAAAAAAGATCAATCCTTGACCCAATGACCAGCCCATTGCCCTAATAGGTCAACATTTGACCAAAAAGTCAATTTTAGTCAAAATAGTCAATTTTTGAATTATTGACCAGTTATTGACCCAATATGTCAATCTTTGACAAAAAAATCAACTTTGTTCAAATGGTCAATATTTTACCCAATGACAAACCCTTTGACTCAATAAGTTAACTTTTGACAAAAAAAGTCAATTTTGGTCAAAATAATCAATTTTTCGTCTGATGACCACCCATTGACATAATAGGTCAACTTTTGACCAAAAATTCAACTTTGGTCGAAATGATCAATTTTTGACCCAATGACCAACCCATTGATACAATAGATCAACTTTTAACTAAAAGTCATCTTTGGTCAAAATGATCAATTCTTGACCCAATTACAACTCATTGGCCAATTAGGTCAACCTTTGACCAAAAACTCAACTTTGGTCCAAATGGTCATTTTGTGACCTAATGACCACCTAATGACCATCCCGTTGACCCATTAGGTTAACTTTTGACCAAATATTCAATTTTAGTCAAAAAAGTTAATTTTGGTCAAAATGGTTAATTTTTTACCCAATAAGTCAATCTCTCGACCAAAAAGTCAACTTTGGTCAAAATGGTGAATCTTCGACCCAATGACAAACCCATCGACCCATTAGGTCAACTTTCGACCAAAAAATCAATTTTGATCAAAATAAGTCTATTTTCGACCTAATGACCACCCATCGACTCAATCAGTCAACTTTCGACCAAAAAGTAAACTTTGGTCAAAATGCTCAATTTTTGACCCAATGACCAACACATTAACCCAATAGGTCAACTTTTATCCAAAAAGTCAACTTTGTTCAAAATGGTCAATTCTTCACCCAATTACCAACTCGTTGACCAAATATGTCAACTTTTGATGAAAAAGTCAACTTTGGTCAAAATGGTCTATTTCTGACCCAATGACCACCTCATTGACCCATTAGGTTAACTTTTGACAAAAAATTCAATTTTGGTCAAAATATGTCAACTTTTGACCAAAAAGTCATCTTTGGACAAAATGGTCACTTTCTGACCCAATGACCAACCCATTGACCCAATGGGTTAACTTTTGACAAAAAATTCAATTTTGGTCAAAATGGTCTATTTTTGACCCAATGACAAACCCATTGACCTAAAAGGTCAACTTTTGACCTAATCGTAAATTTTGTCAAAATAGTCAATTTTCGACTTAATGACCACCCATCGACCCAATAAGCCAACTTTCGACCAAAAAGTCATTTTTGTCAAAATAGTAATTTTGATCCAATGACCAATTATTGACCTAGTAAGCCAATCTTTGACCACAAAGTCAACTTTGTCAAAATAGTCAATCCTTGACCCAATGACTAACCCATTGACCCAATAGATCAAATTTTGACAAAAAAGTCAACTTTGGACAAAACAATCAATCCTTGACCCAAAGACCAACCCATTTGCCTAATTGGTCAACTTTTTACCAAAAAGTCAATTTTGGTAAAAATAGTTAATTTTTTAATTAATGACCAATTATTGACTCAATAAGTCAATCTCTGACCAAGAAGTTAATTTTTGTAAAAATGGTCAATCCTTGACCGAAGACAAACCTATCAATCTAATAGGTCGACTTTCGACCAAAAAGTCAATTTTGATCAAAATAGTTAATTTTTTACCTAATGACCACCCATATACCCAATAGGTAAACTTTTGACCAAAAAATCAACTTTGGTCAAATTGGTCAATTTTTTACCCAATTACCAACACATTGACCTAATAGGTCAACTTTTGACTAAAATATCATCTTTGGTCAAAATGGTCAATTCTTGACCCAATTACCAACTCATGGACCAAATAGGTCAACTTTTGACTAAAAATTCAACTTTGGTCAAAATGGTCAATTTTTAACCCAATGACCACCCTGTTGACACAATGGGTTAACTTTTCAACAAAAATTCAATTTTGGTCAAAATAGTCAATTTTTGACCCAATAAGTCAATCTCTGACCAAAAAGTAAACTTTGGTCAAAATGGTCAACCCTCGACCCAATCGGTTAATTTTTGACCAAAAACTCATTTTTGGTCAAAATAGCAATTTTTGACCTAATGACCACCCATTGTCCTAATAGGTCAACTTTTGACCAAAAAGTTAACTTTGGTCAAAATGATCAATTTTTGACCCAATGACCAACCCATCGACCCAATAGATCAAATTTTAACCAAAAAGTCATCTCCAGTCAAAATGATCAATTTTTGACTAAATTACCAACTCATTGAGCAAATAGATCAACTCATTGACCAAATAGGTCAACTTTTGACCCAAAAGTCAACTTTGATCAAAATGGTCAATTTCTGACCCAATGACCACCCCGTTGACCCAATGGGTTAACTTTTAACCAAAAATTCAATTTGGCCAAAATAGGTCAATTTTTGACCAAAAAGTCATCTTTCGCCAAAATGGTCAATTTCTGACCCAAGGATCACCCTGTTGACCCAATGGGTTAACTTTTGACAAAAAATTAAATTTTGATCAAAATAGTCAATTTTTCACCTAGTGACCAATTATTGACCCAATAAGACAATCTCTGACCAAAAAGTCAACTTTGGTCAAAATGGTCAATCCTTGACCAAATGACAAACCCATTGACCCAATAGGTCAACTTTTGACAAAAAGTCAATTTTGGTCAAATTAGTTTATTTTTTCCTAATGACCACCCATAGACCCAATAGGTCAACTTTTGACCAAAAAGTCAACTTTGGTCAAAATTGTCAATTTTTTACCCAATGACAAACCCATTGACCCAATAGATCAACTTTTGACTAAAATGTCATCTTTTGTCATATGGTGAATTCTTGACCCAAATACCAATGCTTGACCAAATAGGTCAACTTTTGAGTAAAAAAGTCAATTTTGGTCAAAATGTTCAATTTCTAACCTAATGACCACCCATTGTCCCAATGGGTTAACTTTTCACCAAAAATTCAATTTTGATCAAAATACTCAATTTTTGACCTAATGACCAATTATTAACCAATAAGTCAATCTCTGACCAATAAGTCAATCTCTGACCAAAAAGTCAACTTTGGTCAAAATGGTCAATCCTTGACCCAATGAAAAACCCATTGACCCGTAGGTCAATTTTTGAACAAAAAGTCATTTTTTTGTCAAAATTGTCAATTTTTTACCTAATGACCACCCATTGACCCTATAGGTCAACTTTTGACCAAAAAGTTAACTTTGGTCAAAATGGTCAATTTTTTACCCAATGAAAAACCTATTGACCCAATAGATCAAATTTCAAACAAAAAGTCATCTTTGGTCAAAATGGTCAATTCTTGACCTAATTACTAACTCATTGACCAAATAGGTCAACTCATTGACGAAATAGGTTAACTTTTGACCCAAAAGTCAACTTTAATCAAAATGTTCAATTTCTGACCCAATGCCACCCCGTTCACCCAATGGGTTAACTTTTGACCAAAAAATCAATTTTGGTCAAAATAGGCCAACTTTTGACCAAAAAGTCTTCTTTCGTCAAAATGGTCAATTTCTAACCCAATGACCACCCCGTCGATCTAATGGGTTAACTTTCGACAAAGAATTCAATTTTGGTCAAAATAATTAATTTTCGACCAAGTGACAAATTATCGAACCCAATAAGTCAATCTCTCGACCAAAAAGTTAACCTTTCGACCAAAAATGTCAATCTCGGTGAAAGTAATCAATTTTTGACTTAATGACCACCCATCGACCTAATAGGTCAACTTTTGACCAAAAAGTCAATTTTGGTAAACATTGTCAATTTTCGACCTAATGACTAATTATCGACCCAAGAAAACCAATCTCCGACCAAAAAGTCAACTTTGGTCAAAATGGTCAATCTTCGACCCAATGGCCAACCCATCGACCAAATATGTCAACATTTGTCAAAAAGTCAACTTCGGTCAAAATGATCAATCCTTGATCCAATGACCCAATAAGTTAATTTTTGACCAAAAAGTCAATTTTGTTCAAAATAGTCAATTGTTGACCTAACGACCATTTATGGACCCAATAGGTCAACTTTTGACCAAAAAGTTAACTTTGGTCAAAATGGTCAACTTTTTACCCATTGACCCAATATGTCCAATTTTTACTAAAAAGTCATCTTTGGTCAAAATGGTCAATTCTTGACCCAATTACCAACTCATTGACCAAATAGGTCAACTTTTGACCAAAACTTTAATCAAAATGGTCAATTTCTGACCCAATGACTACCCCGTTGACCCAATGGGTTGACTTTTGACAAAAAATTCAACTTTGGTCAAAATAATCAAATTTTGACCTAATAACAATTATGTATCTAATAAGTCAATCTCTGACCAAAAAGTCAACTTTAGTCAAAATGGTCAATCTTCGACCTAATGACAAGCTTCTATCGACCTAATAGTTCAACTTTTTACCAAAACGTCAATTTTAGTCAAAATAATCAATTTTCGACCTAATGAACACCCATTGATCCAATAGGTCAACTTTCGACCAATGAGTCAATCGTGGTCAAAATGGTCAATTTTCGACCTAATGACCAACTTATCGACCTAATAGATCAACTTTTAACCAAAAAGTCATCTTCAACTAAAATGATCAATTCTTGACCCATTTACCAACTCATTGACCAAATAGGTCAACTTTTGACAAAAAAGTCAACTTTGGTCAAAATAGACAATATCTGACACAATGATCACCCGGTCACCCAATAGGTTAATTTTTGACCAAAAAATTAATTTTTGTCAAAATAGGTCAACTTTTGACCAAAAAGTCATCTTTGGTCAGAATAGTCAATCCTTGACCCAATGACATACTCATTGACCCAATAGGAACTTTTAACGAAAAATCCATTTTTGGTCAAAATAGTCAATTTTTAACTTAATGACCACCCATTAACCCAAAAGGTCAGCTTTCGTCAAAATGGTCAATTTCTGACCCAATGACCACCCCGTTGACCCAATGGGTTAACTTTGGACCAGAAATTTAATTTTGGTCAAAATAGTTAATTTTTTACTTAGTGACCAATTATTGACCCAATAACTCAATCTCTAACCAAAAAGTCAAATTTGGTCAAAATTGTCAATCCTTAACACAATGATAATCCCATTGACCCAATAGGTCAACTTTTAACCAAAAAGTAAATTTTTGTCAACATAGTCAATTTTTGACATAATGATCACCCATTGACCAATAGATCAACTTTTGACCGAAGAGTCAATTTTGGTCAAAATAGTCAATTTTTGACCTAATGACCAATTATTGACCTAGTAAGCTAATCTCCTACCTAAAAGTCAACTTTGGTCAAAATGGTCAATCCTCGCCCAATGACTAACCCATTGACCCAATATGTCAATTTTTTTCCAAAAAGTCTACTTTGGTCAAAATGATCAATTTTTGACCCAATGACGAACTCATGGACCAAATAGGCCAACTTTTGACCAAAAAAGTCAACTTTGGTCAAAATAGTCAATTTCTAGCCCAATGACTACCCCTTTAACCTAATGCATAAACTTTTGACAAAAAATTTAATATTGGTCAAAATAATCAATTTTTGACCTAAAGACCAATTATTGACCCAGTAAGTCACTCTATGACCAAAAAGTCAACATTGGTCAAAATGGTCAATCCTTGACCCAATAACCAACCCGTTGACCCAATAAGTCAACTTTTGACCAAAAAACTATTTTTTGTCAAAATAGTCAATTTTTTACCTAATGACCAATTATTGATCCAGTAAGACAATCTCTGACCAAAAAGTCAACTTTCGCCAAAATGGTTTATCCTTAAGCCAATGATCAACCCATTGACCCAATAGGTTAACTTTTGACCATACGGTCAACTTTGGTCAAAATGATCAATCATTGACCCAATGACCAACCCATTAGCCTAATAGGTCAACTTTTCACCAAAAAAGTCAATTTTGGCCAAAATAGTCAATTTTTTAATTAATGACCAATTTTTGACCCGGTATGTCAATCTATGGCCAAAAAGTGAATTTTGGTCAAAATGGTCAATCTTCGACCTAATGACGAACCTATCGACCTAACAGGTCAACTTCGACTAAAAAGTCAATTTTGTTCATAATAATCAATTTTCGACCTAATGACAATCCATCGACCCGAAGAAGTCAACTTTCGACCAAAAAGTCAACTTTGGTCAAAAAGGTCAATTTTTTACCCAATGACCAACCCATTACCCAATAGGTCAAATTTTAACTAAAAGTCATCTTTGGTCAAAATGGTCAAATTCTCGACCCAATTACTCCACTCATCGCCAACAGTCAACCTTTGAACAAAAAGTCAACTTTGGTCAAAATGGTAAATTTCTGACAAAATGACCACACGGTTAACCCAATGGATAAACTTTTGACCAAAAATTTAATTTTGGTCAAAATAATCAATTTTTGACCTAATAACCAATTATTGACCCAATAAGTCAATCTCTGACCAAAAAGTCAACTTTGGTCAAAATGGTCAATCCTTGACCCGATGACCAATCCATTGACCCAATAGGTCAACCTTTGACCAAAAAGTCAACTTTGGTCAAAATAGTCAATTGTTGATCCAATGACCAACCCATTGACTCAATAGTTGCACTTTTGACCAAAAAATCAACTTTGGTAAAAATAGTCAATTTTTGTCCTAATGATCAATTATTGACCCAGTAAGCCAATCTCTGACCAAAAAGTCAACTTTGTTCAAAATGGTCTATCCTTAACCCAATGACCAACCTACTGGCCCAATCGATCAACTTTTGACCAAAATGTCAACTTTGGTCAAAATGATCAATCATTGACCCACTGAACAAACTATTGGCCTAATAGGTCAACATTTGACCAAAAAGTCAATTTTGGTCAAAGTAGTTAATTTTTGAATTAATGACTACTTATTGACCCGATAAGTCAATCTCTGACCAAAAAGTAAATTTTATTCAAAATTTTCAATCCTTGACCCATGACAAACCCATTTACCCAATAGGTTAACTTTTGACCAAAAAGTCAATTTTGTTCAAAATAGTCAATTTTTGACCTAATGACCACCCATTGACCCAATAGGTCAACTTTTGACCAAAAAGTTAACTTTGGTCAAAATGTTCAATTTTTTACCCAATGACCAACCCATTAACCCAATAGGTCAAATTTTGACTAAAAAGTCAACTTTGGTCAAAATGGTCAATTCTTGACCCAATGACCAACTCATTGACCAAATAGGTCAACTCATTGATAAAATAGGTCAACTTTTGACAAAAAAGTCAACTTTGCTCGAAACGGTCATTTTCTGACCCAATAACCACCTCGTTTACCCAATGGGTTAACATTTGACCAAAAATTTAATTTTGGTCAAAATAGGTCAACTTTTGACCAAAAAGGCATCTTTCGTCAAAATGATCAATTTCTGACCCAATGACCACCCAATTGACCCAATGGGTTAACTTTTGACAAAAAATTTAATTTTGGTCAAAATAGTCAATTTTTGACCTAGTGACCACTTTTTGACCCAATAAGTCAATCTCTAACCAAAAAGTCAACATTGGTCAAAATGGTCATTCCTTGACCCAATGACAATCTCATTGACCCAATATGTCAACTTTTGACCAAAAAGTCAATTTTGGTCAAAATAGTCAATTTTTGACATAATGACCACCCATTAACCTAATAGGTCAACTTTTGAAGAAAAAGTCAATTTTGGTCAAAATAGTCAATTTTTGACCTAATGACCAATTATTGACCTAGTAAGCTAATCTCTGACCCAAAAATCAACTTTGGTCAAAATGATCAATCCTTAACCCAATGACCAACCCATTGGACCAATAGGTCATCTTTTGACCAAAAAGTCAATTTTGGTCAAAATAGTCAATTTTCGAATTAATAACCAATTATTGACCCAATAAGTTAATCTCTGACAAAAAAGTTAACTTTGATCAAAATGGTCAATCCTTGAACCAATGACAGACCCATTGATCCAATAGTCAACTTTTGACCAAAAAGTTAACTTTAGACAAAATGGTCAATTTTCTACCCATTGACCCAATAGGTCTAATTTTGACTAAAAGTCATCTTTGGTCAAAATGGTTAATTCTTGACCCAATTACCAACTCATTGACCAAATAGGTCAACTTTTGACCAAAAGTCAACTTTGGTCAAAATGGTCAATTTCTGACCCAATGACCACCCCATTCACACAATGGGTTAACTTTTAACAAAAAATTCAATTTTGGTCAAGTTAGTCAATTTTTGACCTAATGACCAATTACTGACCCAATATGTCAATCCCTGACAAAAAGTCAACTTCGGTCAAAAGGGTCAATCCTTCACCCAATGACAAACTATTGACCCAATAGGTCAACTTTTTACCAAAATGTAAATTTTAGTCAAAATGGTCAATTTTTGACCTAATCACCAACTTATTGACCCAATATATCAACTTTTGACCAAACAATCATCTTCAGTCAAACAATCAATTCTTGACCCAATTACCAACTCATTTACCAAATAGGTCAACTTTTGACCAAAAAATCAACTTCAGACAAAATGGACAATGTTTGACCTAATGACCACCGCGTTCACCCAATGGGTTAACTTTTGACCAAAAATTCAATTTTTGTCCAAGTAGGTCAACTTTTGACCAAAAAGTCAACTTTTGTCAGTATAGTCAATCCTTGACCCAATGACAAACTCATTAACCCAATAAGTCAACTTTTGACCAAAAAGTCAATTTTGGTCAAAATAGTCAATTTTTGACTTAATGATCACCCATTGACCCAATAGGTCAACTTTTGACCAAAAAGTCAATTTTGGTCAAAATAGTCAATTTTTGACCTAATGACCAATTATTGACCTTGAAAGCCAATCTCTGACCAAAAGGTCAACTTTGGTCAAAATGGTCAACTTTTGACCAAAAAGTCAACTTTGGTCAAAATGATCAATCCTTAACGCAATGACCAACCCATTAGCCTAATAGGTCAACTTTTGACCAAAAAGTCTATTTTGGTCAAAATGGTTTTGAATTATAGACCTAATAATTAAATCTCAGACCAAAAAGTCAACATTGGTCGAGATGGTCAATCCTTGACCCAATGACAAACCCATTGACCCAATAGGTCAGCTTTTGACCAAAAAGTCAAATTTGGTCAAAATAATCAAATTTTGACCTAATGACCAACCTTTAACCTAATATGTCAACATTTGACAAAATTTTAACTATGGTCAAAATGGTCAATTTTGGACCCAATGACCAACCCATTGACCCAATAGATCAACTTTTGACTAAAAAGTCATCTTTGGTCAAAATGGTCAATCCTTGACCTAATGACAAACCCATTTACCTAATAGGTCCACTTTTTACAAAAAAGTCAATTTTGGTCAAAATAGTCAATTTTTGACCAAATGAGCTCCCATTGACCCAATAGGTCAACTTTTGACCAAAAAGTCAGCTTTGGTCAAAATGGTCAATTTTTGACACAATGACTAACCCATTGACCTAAAAGGTCAACTTTTGACTAAAAAGTCATCTTTGGTCAAAATGGTCAGTTCTTGGCCCAATTACCAACTCATTGGCCAAATAGGTCAACTTTTGACCAAAAAGTCAACTTAGCCAAAATGGTCAATTTCTGACCCAATGACTACCCCGTTGACTCTTTGGGTTAACTTTTGACCAACAATTAAATTTAAATCGAAAAAGACAATTTTTGATCTAATGACCACTTATTGACCCAATAAGTCAATCTCTGACCAAAAAGTCAACTTTGGTCAAAATGGTGAATCCTTGACCCAATGACAAACCCATTAACCCAATAGTTAACTTTTGACCAAAAAATTAATTTTGGTCAAAATATTCAATTTTTGACCTAATGACCACCCATTGAACCAATAGGTCAACTTTTGCCAAAAAGTTAACTTTGGTCAAAATGGTCAATATTTGACCCAATGACCAACCCATTAACCGAATAGGTCAACCTTTGTTCAAAAAATCATCTTTGTTCAAAATGGTCAATTCTTGACCCAATTACCGACTCATTGACCAAATAGGTCAACTTTTGACCAAAAAGTCAACTTTGGTCAAAATGGTCAATTTCTTACCCAATGACCACCCGGTTGACCCAAAAGGTTAACATTTGACCAACAATTCAATTTTGGTCAAAATAGGTCAACTTTTGACCAAAAAGTCATCTTTGGTCAGAAGGGTTAATTTCTGACCCAATGACCACCCCGTTAACCCAATAGGTTAACTTTTGACCAAAAATTTAATTTTAGTCAAAATAGTCAATTTTTGACCTAATGACCAATTATGGACCCAAAAAGTCAATCTCTGACCAAAAAGTCAACTTTGGTCAAAATGGTTAATCATATACCCAATGATAAACTCATTTACCCAAAAACTCAACATTTGACCAAAATGTAAATTTTGGTGAAAATAGACAATTTTTTACTTAAAGACCGGACCCATTGACCCAATAGGTCAACTTTTGACCAAAAAGTCAATTATTATCAAAATAGTCAATTTTTGACCTAATGACCGATTTTTGACCCACTAAGCCAATCTTTGACCATAAGTCAACTTTGGTTAAAATGGCCAATCCTTGACCCAATGACCCAATTGGTCAACTTTTTACCAAAAAGTCAATTTTGGTCAAAATAATTAATTTTTGATCTAATGACCAATTATTGACCCAACAAGTCAATCTCTGACCAAAAAGTCAACTTTGGTCAAAATGGTCAATCCTTGACCCAATGACAAACGCATTGACCAATCGGTCAATTTTTGACAAAAAAGTCATTTTTGGTCAAAATAATCAATTTTCGAACTAATGATCACCCATAGACCCAATAAGAGTCAACTTTTGACCAAAAAGTCAACTTTGATCAAAATGGTCAATTTTTACCCAATGACTAACCCATTAACCTAATAGGTCAACTTTCGACTAAAAGCTCATCTTTGATCAAAATCGTCAATTCTTCGACCCAACTACCAACTCTTTATCTAAACAGTCAAGTTTCGACAAAAAGTCAATTTGGGTCAAAATGGTCATTTTCTGACCCAATGACCACCCCGTTCACCCAATGGGTTAACTTTCGGCCAAAAATTCAATTTTGGTCAAAATAGACAATTTTTGACCTAATGACCAACTATTGACCCAAAGTCAATCTTTGAATAAAAAGTCAACTTTGGTCAAAATAGTCGATTCTTAACCCAATAACAAACCCATTGACCCAATAGGTCAACATTTGACCAAAAAGTCAATTTTTTTTTCAAAATGATTAATTTTTGACCTATTGACAACCCATTAACCCAATAAGTCAACTTTTGACCAAAAAGTCATCTTCGAGTCAAAATAGTCGATTCTTGATCCAATTAATCAACTCATCGACCAAATATGCCAACTTTCGACCAAAAAGTCAACTTTGGTCAAAATGGTCAATTTCTCGGCGCAAAGACTATCCCTTTAACTCCAATGCATAAAATTTTGACCAAAAATTTAATTTTGGTCAAAATAATCAATTTTCGACCTAAAGACCAATTATCGACTCCAATAAGTCAATCTCTAACCAAAAAGTCAACTTTGGTCAAAATGGTCAATTTTTGACCCAATGACAGCCGCATTGACCCAATAGGTCAACTTTTTACCAAAAAGTCAACTCTGGTCAAAATGGTCAATTTCTGACCCAATGACCAACCTGTTGACCCAATAAGTCAACTTTTGACCAAAAAATCACGTTTGGTCAAAATTGTCAATTTTTGACATAATGACCAATTATTGATCCAGTAAGACAATCTGTGACCAAAATGTCAAGTTTCGCCAAAATGGTTTATCCTTGACCTAATGACTGAATAGGTTAACTTTTGACCAAAAGACCAACTTTGGTCAAAATGATCAATCATTGACCCAATGACCGACCCATTGGCCTAATAGGTCAACTTTTGACCAAAAAGTCAATTTTGGCTAAAATACTCAATTTTTTAATTAATGACGAAGTTTTGACCCAATATGTCAATCTCTGGCCAAAAAGTGAATTTTAGTCAAAATGATTAATCCTTGACCCAATGAAAAACCCATTGACCCAAATTGTCAACTTTGACTAAAAAGTCAATTTTGTTCATAATAGTCAATTTTGTTCATAATAGTCAATTTTTGACCTAATGACTATCCATTGATCCAATAAGTCAACTTTGACCAAAAAGTCAACTTTGGTCAAAACAGTCAATTCTTTACCCAATGACCAACCCATCAATCTAATAGGTCAAATTTTAACTAGAAAGTCATCAATGGTCAAAATGGTCAAATTCTTGACCCAATTACCCACTCAATGGCCAAATAGGTCAAGCTTTGACCAAAAAGTCAAATTTGGTCAAAATGGTAAATTTCTGACCAAATGACCACCCCATTAACCCAATAGATAAACTTTTGACCAAAAATTTAATTTTGGTCAAAATAATCAATTTTTGACCTAATGACCAATTATTGACCCAATAAGTCAATCTCTGACTAAAAAGTCAACTTTGGTCAAAATGGTCAATCCTTGACCCAATGACCAACCCATTGACCCAATGACCAACCCATTGACCCAATAAGTCAACTTTTGACAAAAAAGTCAACTTTGGTCAAAATTTTCAATTGTTGATCCAATGACCAACTTATTGACTCAATAGATGCACTTTTGACCAAAAAATCAACTTTGGCTAAAATTGTCAATTTTTGACCTAATGACCAATTATTGACCCAGTAAGCCAATCTCTGACCAAAAATTCAACTTTGTTCACATGGTCTATCCTTGACCCAATGACTAACCTTTTGGCACAATAGGTCAACTTTTGACCAAAATGTCAACTTTGGTCAAAATGATCAATCATCGACCCAATGACCAACTCATCGGCTCTAATAGGTTAACAATTGACCAAAATGTCAATTTTGGTCAAGTTAGTCAAATTTTGAATTTATGACCAATTATTGACCCAATAAGTCAATCTTTGACCCAAAAGTGAATTTTTGGTCAAAACAGGCAATCCTTGACCCATGACAAACCCATTTACCCAATAGGTTAAATTTTAACCAAAAAGTCAATTTTGTTCAAAATAGTCAATTTTTGGCCTAATGACCACCCATTGACCCAATAGGTCAACTTTTGACCAAAAAGTCAACTTTAGTCAAAATGGTCAGTTTTTTACCCAATGACCAACCCATTAACCCAACAAGTCAAATTTTGACGAAAAAGTCATCTTTGGTCAAAATGGTCAATTCTTGACCCAATTACCAACTCATCGACCAAATCGGTCAACTTTTCGACTAAAAAGTCAAATTTGCTCAAAATAGTCAATTTCGGACCCAACGACCACCCTGTTGACCCAACAGGTAAACTTTTGACAAAAAATTTAACCTTAGTCAAAATAGCCAATTTTTCACCTAATAACCAATTATTGACCCAATAAGTCAATCTTTGACCAAAAAGTAAACTTTGGTCAAAATGGTCAATCCTTGACCTACAGACAAACCCTTTGACCCAATAGGTCAACTTTTTTACCAAAAAGTCAAATTTAGTCAAAATACTCAATTTTTGACATAATGACCACCCATTGACCTAATAGGTCAACTTATGACCAATTATTGACCTAGTAAGCTAATCTCCGACCAAAAAGTCAACTTTAGTCCAAATGGTCAATCCTCGACCCAATGACCAACCCATTAACCCAACAGTCAACTTTTCAACAAAAAGTCAACAATGGTAAAAAAGATCAATCCTCGACCCAATGACTAAATTTATCACCTCTAATAGTCAACATTCGACCAAAAAGTCAATTTTAGTCAAAATAGTCAATTTTTGAATTATTGACCAATTATTGACCCAATATGTCAATCTCTGACCAAAAAATCATCTTTGTTCAAATGGTCAATATTTTACCCAATGACAAACCCATTGACTCAATAAGTTAACTTTTGACAAAAAAAGTCAATTTTGGTCAAAATAATCAATTTTTCATCTGATGACCACCCATTGACATAATAGGTCAACTTTTGACCAAAAATTCAACTTTGGTCGAAATGATCAATTTTTGACCCAATGACCAACCCATCGATACACTAGAACAACTTTTAACTAAAAGTCATCTTTGGTCAAAATGATCAATTCTTGACCCAATTACAACTCATTGGCCAATTAGGTCAACCTTTGACCAAAAACTCAACTTTGGTCCAAATGGTCATTTTGTGACCTAATGACCATCCCGTTGACCCATTAGGTTAACTTTTGACCAAATATTCAATTTTAGTCAAAAAAGTTAATTTTGGTCAAAATGGTTAATTTTTTACCCAATAAGTCAATCTCTGACCAAAAAGTCAACTTTGGTCAAAATGGTGAATCTTTGACCCAATGACAAACCCATTGACCCATTAGGTCAACTTTTGACCAAAAAATCAATTTTGATCAAAATAGTCAATTTTTGACCTAATGACCACCCATTGACTCAATAGGTCAACTTTTGACCAAAAAGTAAACTTTGGTCAAAATGCTCAATTTTGACCCAATGACCAACACATTAACCCAATAGGTTAACTTTTATCCAAAAAGTCAACTTTGTTCAAAATGGTCAATTCTTCACCCAATTACCAACTGTTGACCAAATAGGTCAACTTTTGACGAAAAAGTCAACTTTGGTCAAAATGGTCTATTTCTGACCCAATGACCACCTCATTGACCCAATAGGTTAACTTTTGACAAAAAATTCAATTTTGGTAAAAATATGTCAACTTTTGACCAAAAAGTCATCTTTGGTCAAAATGGTCACTTTCTGACCCAATGACCAACCCATTGACCGAATGGATTAACTTTTGACAAAAAATTCAATTTTGGTCAAAATGGTCTATTTTTGACCCAATGACAAACCCATTGACCTAAAAGGTCAACTTTTGACTAAATAGTAAATTTTTGTCAAAATAGTCAATTTTTGACTTAATGACCACCCATTGACCCAATAGGTCAACTTTTGACCAAAAAGTAAATTTTTGTCAAAATAGACAATTCTTTGATCCATCGACCAATTATCGACCTAGTAAGCCAATCTTCGACCACAAAGTCAACTTTGTCAAAATAGTCAATCCTTGACCCAATGACTAACCCATTGACCCAATAGATCAAATTTTGACTAAAAAGTCAACTTTGGACAAAATAATTAATCCTTGACCCAAAGACCAACCCATTTGCCTAATTGGTCAACTTTTTACCAAAAAGTCAATTTTTGTCAAAATAGTCGATTTTTTAATTAATGACCAATTATTGACTAAATAAGTCAATCTCTGACCAAGAAGTTAATTTTTGTAAAAATGGTCAATCCTTGACCGAAGACAAACCTATTGACCCAATAGGTCAGCTTTTGACCAAAAAGTTAATTTTGATCAAAATAGTTAATTTTTTACCTAATGACCACCCATATACCAAATAGGTCAACTTTTGACCAAAAAATCAACTTTGGTGAAATTGGTCAATTTTTTACCCAATGACCAACCCATTGACCCAATAGGTCAACTTTTGCCTAAAATGTCATCTTTGGCCAAAAAGGTCAGTTCTTGACCCAATTACCAACTCATTAACCAAATAGGTCAACTTTTGACTAAAAAGTCAACTTTTATAAAAATGGTCAATTTCGATCCAATGATCACCCCGTTGACCCAATGGGTTAACTTTCGACTGAAAATTCAATTTTGGTCAAAAAGTTAATTTTGACCTAATGACCAATTATCGACCTAATAAGTCAATCTCGACAAAAAAATCAACTTTAGTCAAATGGTCAATCCTTGACCCAATGACAAACCCATTGACACAATAAGTCAACTTTTGACCAAAAAGTCAATTTTGGTTCAAATAGTCAATTTTTGACATAATGACCGCCCATTGACCTAATAGGTCAACTTTTGACCAAAAATTCAACAATGGTCAAAATGGTCAATTTTTGACCCAATGACCAACCCATCGACCTAATCAGATTAACTTTCGACTAAAAAGTCATCTTTGATCAAAATGATCAATTCTCGACCCAATTACCAATCTTTGGCCAAATAGGTCAAACTTTGAAAAAAAAACTCAACTTTGTCTAAATGGTCAATTTCTGACCCAATGACAACCCAGTTGACCCAATAGGTCAACATTTGACTAAAAAGTCATCTTTGGTCAAAATGGTCAGTTCTTGACCCAATGACCAACCCATTGACCCAATAGGTCAACTTTTAACTAAAAGTCATCTTTGGTCAAAATGGTCAGTTCTTGGCACAATTACCAAATCATTGATTGGTCAACTTTTGACCAAAAAGACAACTTTAGTCAAAATGGTCAATTTCTGACCCAATAACTACCATGTTAACCCATTGGGTTAACTTTTGACCAAATATTCAATTTTTGTAAAAAATGTTAATTTTTAACCTAATGACCAATTATTGACCGAATAAGTCAATCTCTGACCAAAAAGTCAACTTTGGTCAAAATGGTGAATTCTTCACCCAATGACAAACCCATTGACCAAATAGGTCAACTTTTAACCAAAAAATCAATTTTGGTCAAAATAGTTAATTTTGACCTAATGACCACCCATTGACCCAACAGGTCAACTTTTGTCCAAAAAGTCAACTTTGGTCAAATGCTCAATTTTCGACCTAATGACCAACCCATTAACCCAATAGGTCAACTTTTGTCCAAAAAGTCATCTTTGTGTCATTTCTTGACCCAATTACCAAGTCGTTGACCAAATAGGTCAACTTTTGACCAAAAAAGTCAACTTTGGTCAAAATGGTCTATTTTTGACCCAATGACCACACCGTTGACCCAATAGGTTAACTTTTGACAAAAAATTCAATTTTGGTCAAAATAGTCAATTTTTTACCTAATGACCAATATTGACCCAAAAAGTCAATCTCTGACCAAAAAGTCAACTTTGGTCAAAATGGTCAAACCTTGACCTAATGACAAACTATTGACCCAATATGTTATCTTTTGACCAAAAAGTAAATTTTGGTCAAAATAGTCAATTTTTTACTTAATGAACACCCATTGATCCAATAGGTCAACTTTTGACCAAAAAGTCAATTTTTATCAAAATTGTAAATTTTTGATCTAATAACCAATTATTGACCCAGTAAGCCAATCTTTGACCACAAAGTCAACTTTGGTCAAATTGGTCATTCCTTGACCCAATGGCCAACCCATTGACCTAATAGGTATGTTTTGACCAAAAAGTCATCTTTGGGCAAGACGATCAATTCTTGACCCAAAGAACAACCCATTTGCCTAATAGATTAACTTTTGACCAAAAAGTCAATTTTGGCAAAAATAGTCAATTTTTGAATTAATGACCAATTATTGACCCAATAAGTCAATCTCTGACCAAAAAGTTAATTTTTGTCAAAATGGTCAATCCTTGACCCAATGATAAACTCATTGACCTAATAGGTCAACTTTTGACTAAAAAGTCAATTTTAGTCAAAATAGTTAATTTTTACCTGATGACCACCCACAGACCCAATAGGTCAACTTTTGACCAAAAGGTCAAAATGGTCAATTTTTTACCCAATGACCAACACATTGACCTAATAGGTCAACTTTTGACTAAATTATCATCTTTGGTCAAAATGGTCAATTCTTGACCTAATTACCAACTCATTGACCAAATAGGTCAACTTTTGACTAAAAAGTCAACTTTGGTCAAAATGGTTAATTTCGGACCCAATGACCACCCTGTTGACACAATGGGTTAACTTTTCAACAAAAATTCAATTTTGGTCAAAATAGTCAATTTTTGACCCAATAAGTCAATCTCTGACCAAAAAGTAAACTTTGGTCAAAATGGTCAATCCTCGACCCAATCGGTCAATTTTTGACCAAAAAGTCATTTTTGGTCAAAATAGCAATTTTTGACCTAATGACCACCCCATTGACCCAATAGGTCAACTTTTGACCAAAAAGTTAACTTTGGTCAAAATGATCAATTTTTGACCCAATGACCAACCCATCGACCCAATAGATCAAATTTTAACCAAAAAGTCATCTTCGATCAAAATGGTCAATTTTTGACTAAATTACCAACTCATTGAGCAAATAGATCAACTCATTGACCAACAGTCAACTTTTGACCCAAAAGTCAACTTTGATCAAAATGGTCAATTTCTGACCCAATGACCACCCCGTTGACCCAATGGGTTAACTTTTAACCAAAAATTCAATTTGGCCAAAATAGGTCAATTTTTGACCAAAAAGTCATCTTTCGCAAAAATGGTCAATTTCTGACCCAATGATCACCCTATTGACCCAATGGGTTAACTTTTGACAAAAAATTAAATTTTGGTCAAAATAGTCAATTTTTGACCTAGTGACCAATTATTGATCCAATAAGTCAATCTCTGACTAAAAAGTCAACTTTGGTCAAAATGGTCAATCCTTGACCAAATGACAAACCCATTGACCCAATAGGTCAACTTTTGACAAAAAGTCAATTTTGGTCAAATTAGTTAATTTTTTTCCTAATGACCACCCATAGACCCAATAGGTCAACTTTTGACCAAAAAGTCAACTTTGGTCAAAATGGTTAATTTTTTACCCAATGACAAACCCATTGACCCAATAGATCAACTTTTGACTAAAATGTCATCTTTGGTCATATAGTGAATTCTTGACCCAATTACCAACGCTTGACCAAATAGGTCAACTTTTGAGTAAAAAAGTCAACTTTGGTCAAAATGGTCAATTTCTATCCTAATGACCACCCCGATGACCCAATAGGTTAACTTTTCACCAAAAATTCAATTTTGATAAATGACCAATTATTAACCAATAAGTCAATCTCTAACCAAAAAGTCAACTTTGGTCAAAATGGTCAATCCTTGACCCAATAAAAAACCCATTGACCCGTAGGTCAATTTTTGAACAAAAAGTCATTTTTTGTCAAAATTGTCAATTTTTGACCTAATGATCACCCATTGACCCTATAGGTCAACCTTTGACCAAAAAGTTAACTTTAGTCAAAATTGTCAATTTTTGACCCAATGAAAAACCTATTGACCCAATAGATCAAATTTCAAACAAAAAGTCATCTTTGGTCAAAATGGTCAATTCTTGACCTAATTACTAACTCATTGACCAAATAGGTCAACTCATTGACGAAATAGAGTTAACTTTCGACCCAAAAGTCAACTTTAATCAAAATGTTCAATTTCGACCCAATGCCACCCCGTTGACTTAATGGGTTAACTTTTGACCAAAAAATCAATTTTGGTCAAAATAGATTAACTTTTGACCAAAAGTCAACTTTGGTCAAAATGGTCAATTTCTGACACAATGACCACCCCGTTGACCCAATGGGTTAACTTTTGACAAAGAATTCAATTTTGGTCAAAATAGTCAATTTTTGACCAAGTGACAAATTATTGACCCAATAAGTCAATCTCTCGACCAAAAAGTTAACTTTGGTCAAAATTGTCAATCCTCGACCCAATGACAATCTCATCGACCTAATAAAGTTAATCTTTCGACCAAAATGTCAATTCCGGTGAGAGTAGTCTATTTTCGACTTAATGACTACCCATCGACCCAATAGAATCAACTATCGACCAAAAAAGACAATTTTGGTAAACATCGTCAATTTTCGACCTAATGACCAATTATCGACCCAAAGAAACCAATCTCCGACCAAAAAGTCAACTTTGGTCAAAATGGTCAATCCTCGACCCAATGGCCAACCCATTGACCAAATATGTCAACATTTGTCAAAAAAGTCAACTTTGGTCAAAATGGTCAATCCTTGACCCAATGACCCAATAAGTTAATTTTTGACCAAAAAGTCAATTTTGTTCAAAATAGTCAATTCTTGACCTAACGACCATTTATGGACCTAACAGTCAACTTTTGACCAAAAAGTTAACTTTGGTCAAAATGGTCAACTTTTACCCATTGACCCAATAGGTCCACTTTTACTAAAAAGTCATCCTTGGTCAAAATGGTCAATTCTTGACCCAATTACCAACTCATTGACCAAATAGGTCAACTTTTGACCAAAACTTTGGTCAAAATGGTCAATTTCTGACCCAATGACTACCCCGTTGACCCAATGGGTTGACTTTTGACAAAAAATTCAACTTTGGTCAAAATAATCAAATTTTGACCTAATAACAATTATAGACCCAATAAGTCAATTTCTGACCAAAAAGTCAAGTTTGGTCAAAATGGTCAATCCTTGACCCAATGACAAGCCTACTGACCTAATAGTTCAACTTTTTACCAAAACGTCAATTTTAGTCAAAATAATCAATTTTTGACCTAATGAACACCCATTGACCCAATAGGTCAACTTTTGACCAATGAGTCAATTGTGGTCAAAATGGTCAATTTTTGACCCAATGACCAACTTATTGACCCAATAGATCAACTTTTAACCAAAAAGTCATCTTCAGTCAAAATGATCAATTCTTGACCCATTTACCAACTCATTGACCAAATAGGTCAACTTTTGACCAAAAAGTCAACTTTGGTCAAAATAGACAATGTCTGACACAATGATCACCCGGTCACCCAATGGGTTAATTTTTGACCAAAAATATAATTTTTGTCAAAATAGGTCAACATTTGACCAAAAAGTCAACTTTGGTCAGAATAGTCAATCCTTGACCCAATGACATACTCATTGACCCAATAGGAACTTTTAACGAAAAATCCATTTTTGGTCAAAATAGTTAATTTTTAACTTAATGACCACCCATTAACCCAATAGGTCAACTTTTGACCAAAAAGTAAATTTTGGTCAAAATAGTCATTTTTTGACCTAATGACCAATTATTGACCTAGTAAGCCAATCTTAGACCGAAAAGTCAACTTTAGTCAAAATGGTCTCCTTGACCCAATGACCATCCCATTAACCCAATAGGTCAACTTTTGACCAAAAGTTAACTTTGGTCAAAATGATCAATCCTTGATCCAATGACCAACCCATTGGCCTATTAGGTCAACTTTTTAACAAAAAATTTTTTGTTCAAAATGGTCAATTTTTGAATTATTGACCAAATATTGACCCAATAAGTCAATATCAGAGCAAAAAGTCAACTTTGGTCAAAATGGTCAATCCTTATCCCAATGATAATCCCAATGACCCAATAGGTCAACTTTTGACCAAAAAGTCAATTTTGGTCAAAATAGTCAATTTTTGACCTAATGACCACCCATTAACATAATAAGTCAAATTTTGACTAAAATTTCAACTTTGGTCAAAATGGTCAATTTTTTACCCAATGACCAACCCATTAACCTAATAGATCAACTTTTGACTAAAAAGTCATCTTTGGTCAAAATGGTTTATTCTTGACTCAATTACCAACTCATTGGCCAAATAGGTCAACATTTGACCAAAAAGTCAACTTTGGTCAAAATGGTCATTTTTTAACACAATGACCACCCTGTTTACCCATTGGGTTAAGTTTTGACTAAAAATTCAATTTTGGTCAAAATATCAATTTTTGACCTAATGACCAATTATTGACCTAATAAGTGAATCTCTGACCAAAAAGTCTACTTTAGTCAAAATGGTCAATCCTTGACCCAATGACAAACACATTGACCTAATAGGTCAACATTTGACCAAAAAGTTAATTTTGGTCAAAATAGTCAATTTTTGACCTAATGAGCATCGATTGACCTAATAGGTCAACTTTTGACCAAAAAGTAAACTTTACTCAAATTGATCAGTTTTTGACCTAATGACCAACCCACTGACCCAATAGGTCAACTTTTGACTAAACGGTCATATTTGGTCAAAATGGTCAGATCTTGACACAATTACCAACTCATTGATCAAATAGGTCAACTTTTGATAAAAAAAGTCAACTTTGGTCAAAATGGTCAATTTCTGACCCAATGACCACCCCAATGACCCATTGGGTTAACTTTTGACCAAAAATTTAATTTTAGTCAAAAAAGTCAATTTTTGACCAATGACCAATTATTGACCCAATAAGTCAATCCCGGACCAAAAAGACAACTTTGGTCAAAATGGTGAATCCTTGACCCAATGACAAACCCATTGACCTAACAGTCAACATTTGACCAAAAAATCAATTTCGGTCAAAATAGTCAATTTTCAACCTAATAACCACCCATTGACCCAATAGGTCAACTTTAGACCAAGAAGTCAACTTTGGTGAAAATGGTCAATTTCTGACCCAATGACCACCCCGATGACCCATTGTGTTAACTTTTGACCAAAAATTTAATTTTAGTCAAAAAGGTCAATTTTTTACCTAATGACCAATTATTGACCCAATAAGTCAATCTCTGACCAAAAGTCAACTTTGGTCAAAATGGTGAATCCTAATCCAACGACAAACCCATAGACCCAATAGTCAATTTTGACCAAAAAATCAATTTCGGTCAAAATAGTAAATTTTCGACCTAATGACCACCCATTGACCCAATAGGTCAACTTTTGACCAAAAAGTTAACTTTGGTCAAAATGGTCAATTTTTTACCTAATGACCAACCCATAGACCCAATAGGTAAACTTTTAACTAAAACGTCATCTTTGGTCAAAATGATCAATTCATGACCCAATTACCAACTCATTGACCAAATAGGTCAACTATTAAGAAAAAGTCAACTTTGGTCAAAATGGTCAATTTCGAATCTAATGACTCGAATTCCCGATTCGACTCAACTGAGGTTAACGTTCAATCCAAAAAGTCAATTTTGATCAAAATAGCCAATTTTCGAACTCTAACGACCAATTATTTTCCCAATAAATCAATCTCTGACCAAAAAGTCAACTTTTGTCAGAATGGTCAATCCTTGACCCAATGACAAACCCATTGGCCCAATAGGTCAACTTTTGGCCAAAAAGTCAATTTTGGTCAAAATAGTCAATTTTTGACCAAATGACCACCCATTACCCAATAGGTCAACTTTTGACCAAAAAGTTAACTTTGGTCAAAATTGTCAAATTGTGACCCAATGACTACCCTGTTGACCCAACGGGTTAACTTTTGACCAAAAATTCAATTTTGGTCAATGTAGTCATTTTATCACCTAATGACTAATTATTGACCCAATAAGTCTATCTCTGACCAAAAAGTCAACTTTGGTCAAAATGGTCAATTTTTAACCTAAAAATCACACATTGACCAAATAGGTTAACTTTTGACGAAAAAGTCTACTTTGGTCAAAATGATCAATTTTTTGCCCAATGACAAACTCATTGTCCCAATGTATTAACTTTTGACCAAAAAGTCATCTTCTATAAAAATGGTCAATTCTTGACCCAATTACCAACTCATTCACCAAAAATTTCAACTTTTGACCAAAAATTCAACTTTGTTCAAAATGGTCAATTTCTGACCCAATGACCACCCTGTTGTCCCAATGGGTTAACTTTTGGCGAAAAATTCAATTTTAGTCAATATAGTCAATTTTTGACCTAATGACCAATTATTGACCCAATAAGTCAATGTATGACCAAAAAGTCAATTTTGGTTAAAATGGTCAATCCTTGACCCAATGACAAACCCATTGACCCAATAGGTCAACTTTTAACCAAAAAGTCAATTTTTAGTAAAAATAGTCAATTTTTTACCTAATGACGCCCAATTTACCTAATAGGTCAACTTTTGACCAAAATGTCAACTTTGGTCAAAATGGTCAATTTCTGACCCAATGAACACCCCGTTGACCTAATGGGTTAACTTTTGACCAAAAATTAAATTTTAATCAAAGTAGTCAATTTTTTACCTAATGACCAATTATTGACCCAATAAGTAAATTTCTAACCAAAAAGTCAACTTTGGTCAATATGGTCAATTTTTGACCTAATGACCACCCATTGACCTAATAGGTCAACTTTTGACCAAAAAGTCAACTTTGGTCAAAATGGTCAATTTTCGACCCAATGACAAACACATTGACCCAATATATCAACTTTTGACCAAAAAGTCATCTTCAGTAAAAATGGTCAATTCTTGACCCATTTACCAACTCATTTACCAAATAGGTCAACTTTTTACTGATAGTCAACTTTGGTTAAAATGGACAATTTCTAACCCAATGACCCCCCGGTTGACCCAATAGGTTAACTTTTGACCAAAAATTCAATTTTAGTCAAAATAGGTCAACTTTTGACCAAAAAGTCATCTTTGGTCAAAATGGTCAATTTCTGACCCAATGACCACCCCGTTGTCCCAATGGGTTAACTTTTGGCAAAAAAATTTAATTTTGGTCAATATAGTCAATTTTTGACCTTATGACCAATTATTGACCCAATAAGTAAATCTCTGACCAAAAAATAAACTTTGGTTAAAATGGTCAATCCTTGACCCAATGACAAACCCATTGACCCAATAGGTCATCTTTTGATTAAAAGTCAATTTTGGTCAAAATAGTTTATTTTTGACCTAATGACCACCCATTTACCTAATATGTCAACTTTTGACCAAAAAGTTAACTTTGGTCAAAATGGTCAATTTTTGAACCAATGACCAACCGATTGACCCAATAGATTAACTTTTGACCAAAAAGTCATCTTCGGTCAAAATGGTCAATTCTTGACCCAATTACCAACTCATTGACCAATTAGGTAAATTTTTACTTAAAGTCAACTTTGGTTAAAATGGTCAATTTCTGACCCAGTGACCACCCCGATGACCCAATGGGTTGAATTTTGACCATAAATTCAATTTTGGTCAAAATAAGTCAACTTTTGACCAAAAATTCATCTTTCGTCAAATTGGTCAATTTCTGACCCAATGACCACCCCGTTGACCCAGTGGGTTAACTTTTGACAAAAATTCAATTTTGGTCAAAACTGTCAATTTTTCACCTAATGACCAATTGTTGGCCTAATAAGTCAATCTCTGACCAAAAAGTAAACTTTGGTCAAAATGGTCAATCCTTGACCCAATGACAAACCCAATGACCCAATAGATCAACTTTTTACCAAAAAGTCAATTTTAGTCAAAATAATCAATTTTTGACCTAATGAACACCCATTGACCAAAAAGGTCAACTTCTGACAAAAAAGTTAACTTTGGTCAAAATAGTCAATTTTTTACCCAATGACCAACCCATTGACCCAAAAGATCAACCTTTGACCAAAAAGTTATCTTCAAGCAAAATGGTCAATTCTTGACGCAATTGCCAACTCATTTACCAAATAGGTCAATTTTTGACCAAAAAGTTAACTTTGGTCAAAATGGTTAATTTCTGACACACTAACCGCCCCCTTCCCCCCCCCCCCCCCGCGTTCACCCAATGGGTTAACTTTTGACCAAAAATTAAATTTTGGTAAAAAAAGGTTAACTTTTGAACAAAAAGTCATCTTTGGTCAAAATGGTCAATTTCTGACCCAATGATCTCCCCGCTAACCCAATGGGTTAACTTTTGACCAAAAATTCAATTTTGGTCAAAATAATCAATTTTCGACCTAATGACCAATTATTAACCCAATAAGTCAATCTCTGACGAAAAATTCATCTTGACTTAGAATGGTCAATCCTTACCCCAATGACAAATCCATTGACCCAGTAGGCCAACTTTTGACTAAAAAGTGAATTTTAGTCAAAATAGTCAATTTTTGACTTAATGACCAATTATTGACCTAATAAGCCAATCTCGGACCAAAAAGTCAACTTTGGTCATAATGGTCAATCCTTAACTCAATGACCAACCCATTAACCTAGTAGGTCAACTTTTGACCAAAAAGTCAACTTTGGTCAAAATGATTAACACTTGTTCAATGACCAACCCATTGGCCTAATAGGTCAACTTTTGACTAAAAAGTCAATTTTGGTCAAAATTGTCAATTTTTAAATTATTGACCAATTATTAACCTAATAAGCCAATCTCAGACCAAAAAGTCAACTTTGGTCAAAATGGTCAATCCTTGACCCAATGACAAACTCATTGACCCAATAAGTCAGCTTTTTAATAAAAAAATCAATTTTGGTTAAAATAGTCAATTTTTGACCTTATGACCACCCATTAACCTAATAGGTCAACTTTTAAACAAAAATTCAACTTTGGTCAAAATAGTCAATTTTTGACCCAATGATCAACCCATAGACCCAATAGATCTACTTTTGACTAAAAAGTCATCTTTGGTCAAAATGGTCAATTCTTGACCCAATTACCCACTTATTGGCCAAATAGATCAACCTGTGACCATAAACTCAACTTTGGTCCGAATGATCAATTTCTGACCCAATGACCACCCCATTGACCCATTGGGTTAACTTTTGAATAAAAATTCAAATTTGGTCAAAAATGTCAATTTTTGACCTAATGACCAATTACTGACCCGGTAAGCCAATCTTTGACCACAAAGTCAACTTTGGTGAAAATGGTCAATCCTTGACCCAATGACCAACCCATTGACCCAATAGGTTAACTTTTGACCAAAAAGACAACATTGGACAAAATGATCAATTCTTGACGCAATGAGTCAACCTCTAACAAAAAAGTTAGTTTTTATCAAACTGGTCAATCCTTGACCCAATGACAAACTCATTGAACCAATAGGTCAACTTTGAACCAAAAAGTCAATTTTAGACAAAATAGTTAATTTTTGACCTAATGACCACCCATAGACCCAATTGGTCAACTTTTGACAAAAAAGTCAACTTTGATCAAAATGGTCAATTTTTTACCCGTTGACCCAATAGGTCAACTTTTGACTAAAACGTCATCTTTGGTCAAAATGGTCAATTCTTGACCCAATCACCAACTCATTGACCAAATAGGTCAACTTTTGACCAAAAAGTCAACTTTGGTCAAAATGATCAATTTCTAACCCAATGACCACCCCGTTGACCCAATAGGTTAACTTTTGACCAAAAATTCAATTTTGGTCAAAATAGTCAATTTTTGACCTAATGTCCAATTATTAACCTAATAAGTTAATCTCTGACCCAAAAGTCAAATTTGGTCAAAATGGTCAATTTTTGACCCCATGACTAACCCATTGACCCAATAGATCAACTTTTGACTAAAAAGTCAACTTCTGTCAAAATGGCCAATTCTTGACCCAATTGCCAACTCATTGACCAAATAGAATAACTTTTGACCAAAAAGTCAACTTTGGTCAAAATGTTCAATTTCTGACCTAATGACCACTCCATTTACCCAATGGGTTAACTTTTGACCAAAAATTTAATTTTGGTCAAAATAGGTCAACTTTTGAACAAAAAGTCATCTTTCCTCAAAATTGTCAATTTCTAACCCAATGACCACCCCGTTGACCCAATGGGTTAACTTTTGCCCAAAAATTCAATTTTGGTCCAAATATTCAAATTTTCACCTAATGATCAACTATTGACCTAATAAGTCAAACTCTGACCAAAAAGACCACTTTGGTCAAAATGGTCAATCATTGACCCAATGATAAACCCATTGACCCAATAGTTCAACTTTTTACCAAAAAGTCAATTTTAGTTAAAATAGTCAATTTTTGACTAATGACCACCAATTGACCCAATAGGTCAAATTTTAACCAAAAAGTCAACTTAGGTTAAAATGGACAATTTTTGACCCAATGACTAACCCATTGACCCAATAGATCAACATTTGGCCAAAAATACATCTTCAGTCAAAATGGTCAATTCTTGACCCAATTAACAACGCATTTACCAAATAAGTCAACTTGACCAAAAAGTCCACTTTGGTCAAAATGGACAATTTCAGACCCAATGACCACCCCGTTCACCCAATGGGTTAACTTTTGACCAAAAAGTTAATTTTGGTCAAAATAGGCCAACTTTTGACCAAAAAGTCATCTTTGGTCAAAATGGTCAATTTCTGACCCAATGACCCCCCGTTCACCCAATGGGTTAACTTTTGACAAAAAATTCAATTTTGGTCAAAATAGTAAATTTTTTACCAATTATTGACCCAACAAGTCAACTTTGGTCAGAATAGTCAATCCCTGACCCAATGACAAACCCATTGACCCAATAGGTCAACTTTTGACAAAAAAGTCAATTTTAATCAAATTTGTCAGTTTTTGACTTAATAACCAACCATTGACCCAATAGCTCAACTTTTGACCAAATAGTCAATTTTTGACCTAATGACCAATCATTGACCTATTAAGTCAATCTCTGACCAAAAAGTCAACTTTGGTCAAAATGGTCAACTTTTGTCCAAAAAGCCAACTTTTTTCAAAATGATCAATCCTTGACGCAATGACCAACCCGTTGGCGTAGTCGGTCAACTTTTGACCAAAAAGTCTATTTAGGTCAAAATGGACAATTTTTGAATTATTGACCAATTATTGACCCAATAAGTCAATCTCAGACCAAAAACACAACTTTGGTCAAAATGGTCAATCCTTGACCCAATGACAAAATCATTGACCCAATAGGTCAATTTTTGACCAAAAAGTCAATTTTGGTTAAAATTGTCAATTTTTGACCTAATGACCACCCTTTGACCTTGATAGGTCAACTTTTGACCAATATTTCAACTTTGGTAAAAATGGTCAATTTTTGATCCAATGACCAACACATTGAGCCAATAGATCAACTTTTGACTAAAAAGTCATCTTTGGTCAAAATGGTCAATTCTTTACCTAATTACCAACTCATTAGCCAAATAGGTCATCCTTTGACCAAAAAGTCAACTTTGGTCCAAATGGTCAGTTTCTGACCCAATGACCTCGCCGTTGACTCATTGGGTTAACTTTTAACTTAAAATTCAATTTTGGGCAAAAATGTCAATTTTTGACCTAATGACCAATTATTGACCCAGTAAGTCAATCTCTGACAAAAAAGTCAACTTTGGTCAAAATGGTCAATCCTTGACCCAATGATAAAACCATTGACCTAATAGGTCAACTTTTGACCAAAAAGTCAATTTTGGTCAAAATAGTCAATTTTTGACCTAATGAGCACCCATTGACCCAATAGGTCAACTTTTGACCAAAAAGTCAACTTTGGTCAAAATGATCAATTTTTGACCCAATGACCAACCCATTGACCTAAAAGGTTAACTTTTGACTAAAAAGTCAACTTTGGTCAAAATGGTCAATTTCTGACCCAATGACTACCTCGTTGACCCATTGGGTTAGCTTTTGACCAACAATCCAATTTTAGTCAAAAAAGTTAATTTTTGACCTAATGACCACTCATTAACCTAGTAGGTCAACTTTTGACGAAAATTTCAACTTTAGTCAAAATGGTCAATTTTTTACCAGCCAAACCATTAACCCAATAGATCAACTTTTGACTAAAAACTCATCTTTGGTCAAAATGGTCTATTCTTGACCCAATTACCAACTCATTGGCCAAATAGGTCAACATTTGACCAAAAATACAACTTTAGGCAAAATGGTCAAATTTTAACCAAATGACCACCCTGTTGACCCAATGGGTTAACTTTTGACTGAAAATTTAATTTTGGTTAAAAATATCAATTTTTGACCTAATGACCAATTATTGACCTAATAAGTCAATCTCTGACCAAAAAGTCAACTTTCCTCGAAATGGTTAATTTTGTGACCCAATGACCACCCGGTTGACCCAAAAGGTTAACTTTCGACGAAAAATTCAATTTTGGTCAAAGTAGGTCAACTTTTAACCAAAAAGTCATCTTTGGTCAAAATGATTAATTTCTGACCCAATGACCACCCCGTTGACTTAATGGGTTAACTTTTGACCAAAAATTCAATTTTGGTCAAAATTGTCAATTTTTGACCTAATGACCAATTATGGACTCAAAAAGTCAATCTCTGAACAAAAATACAATTTTGGTTCAAATTGTCAATTTTCGACTTAATGACCATCCAATGACCCAATAGGTCAACTTTTGACCAAAAAGTCAATTTTGGTCAAAATAGTCAATTTTTGACCTAATGACCGATTATTGACCTAGTAAGCTAATCTCTGACCAAAAAGTCAACTTTGGTCAAAATGGTCAACTTTTGTCCAAAAAGTCAACTTTGCTCAAAAGGATCAATCCTTGACGCAATGACCAACCCATTGCCCTAATAGGTCAACTTTTGACCAAAAAGTCTATTTTGGTCAAAATGGTCAATTTTTGAATTATTGACCCAAAAAGTCAATCTCAGACCAAAAACTCAACTTTGGTCAAATTGGTCAGTCCTTGACACAATGACAAACTCATTGACCCAATAGGTCAACTTTTGACCAAAAAGTCAATTTTGGTTAAAATAGTCAATTTTTTACCTAATGACAACCCTTTGACCTAATAGGTCAACTTTTGACCAAAATTTCAACTTTGGTCAAAATGGTCAATTTTTGACCCAATGACCAACCCATTGATCCAATAGGTCAACTTTTAACTAAAAGTCATCATTAGTCAAAATGGTTAATTCTTGACCAAATTACCAACTCATTGGCCAAACAGGTCATCCTTTGACCAAAAAGTCAACTTTGGTCCAAATGGTCAATTTATGACCCAATAACCACCCCGTTGACCCATTGAGTTAACTTTTGACTTAAAATTCAATTTTTGTCAAAAATGTCAATTTTTGACTTAACGACCAATTATTGACCCAATAAGTCAATCTTTGACCAAAAAGTCAACTTTGGTCAAAATGGTCAATCTTTGACCCAATGACAACCCATTGACCTAATAGGTCAACTTTTGACCAAAAAGTTAATTTTGGTCAAAATAGTCAATTTTTGACATAATGAGCACTCATTGACCCAAAAGGTCAACTTTTGACCAAAAAGTCAACTTTGGTCAAAATGGTCAATTTTTGACCCAATGACCAACCCATTGACACAAAAGGTCAAATTTCGACAAAAATGTCATCTTTGGTCAAAATGGTCATATCTTGGCCCAATTACCAACTCATTGGCCAAATAGGTCAACTTTTAACCACAAAGTCAACTTTGGTCAAAATGGTCAATTTCTGACCCAATGACTACCCCGTTGACCAATAAGGTTAACTTTTGACCAACAATTCAATTTTAGTCAAAAAAGTTAGTTTGTGACCTAATGACCACTTATTGACCCAATAAGTCAATCTCTGACAAAAAGTCAACTTTGGTCAAAATGGTGAATCCTTAACCGAATGACAAACCCATTAACCCGACAGTCAACTTTTGACCAAAAATTTAATTTTGGTCAAAATAGTAAATTTTTGACCAAATTACCACCCATTGACCCAATAGGTCAACTTTTGTCAAAAAGTCAACTTTGGTTAAAATGGTTAATTTTTGCCCAATGACCAATCCATTAACCCAATAGATTAATTTTTGTCCAAAAAGTCATCTTCATTCAAAATGGTCAATTCGTGACCCAATTACCAACACATTGACCAAAAATGTCAATTTTTGACCCAAAACTCAACTTTGGTCAAAATTGTTAATTTCTGACCCAATGACCACCCGGTTGACCCAAAAGGTTAACTTTTGACCAAAAGGTTAACTTTTGACTAAAAGGTTAACTTTTGACCAAAAGTTCAATTATGGTCAAAATAAGTTAACTTTCAACCAAAAAGTCATTTTTGGTCAAAATGGTTAATTTCTAACCAAAGACCACCCCGTTGACCCAATGAGTTAACCTTTGACCAAAATTTCATCATAGGTCAAAATAGTCAATTTTTGACCAAATGACCAATTATGGACCCAAAAAGTCAATCTCTAAACAAAAAGTCAACTTTGGTCAAAATAGTCAATCCTTGACCCAATGAAAAACTCATTGACCCAATAGGTCAACTTTTGACCAAAAACTCAGTTTTTGTCAAAATAGTCAATTTTTAACCTAATGACCACCCATTAACCCAATAAGTCAACTTTTGACCAAAAAGTCAATTTTAGTCAAAATGGTTAATTTTTGACCCAATGACCAACCCGTTGACCCAATAGATCAAATTTACACCAAAAAGTCATCTTTGGTCAAAATAATTAATTCTTGACCCAATTACTAACTCATTGATCAAATAGGTCAACTTTTGACCAAAATGTTAACTTTGGTTAAAATGGTCAATTTCTGACCCAATGACTACCCCGTTGACCCATTGGGTTAACTTTTGACCAACAATTCAATTTTAGTAAAAAAAGTTAATTTTTGACCTAATGACCACTCAATAACCTAATAAGTCAACTTTTGACGAAAATTTCAACTTTGGTCAAAATGATCAATTTTTTACCCAATGACCAACCCATTAACCCAATAGATCAACTTTTGACTAAAAAGTCATCTTTGGTCAAAATGGTTTATTCTTAACCCAATTACGAACTCATTGGCCAAATAGGTCAACATTTGACCAGAAAGTCAACTTTGGTCAAAATGGTCAATTTTTAACCCAACGACCACCCTGTTGGCCCATTGGGTTAACTTTTGACTAAAATTTTAATTTGGGTCAAAAATATCAATTTTGACCTAATGACCAATTGTTGATCTAATAAGTCAATCTCTGACCAAAAAGTCAACTTTGGTCGAAAGGGTCAATTTCTGACCCAATGACCACCCGGTTCACCCAAAAGATTAACTTTTGACCAAAAATTCAATTTTGGTCAAAATAGGTTAACTTTTACGAAAAAGTCATCTTTGGTCAAAATGATTAATTTCTGACCCAATGACCACCCCGTTGACCAAATGGGTTAACCTTTGACAAAAAATTCAATTTTGGTCAAAATAGTCAATTTTTGACCTAATGACCAATTATGGACCCAAAAAGTCAATCTCTGAACAAAAAGTTAATTTTGGTTCAAATTGTCAATTTTTGACTTAATGACCGCCCAATAACCCAATAGGTCAACTTTTGACCAAAAAGTCAATTTTGGTCAAAATAGTTAATTTTTGACCTAATGACCAATTGTTGACCTAGTAAGCTAATCTCTGACCCAAAAGTCAACTTTGGTCAAAATGGTCAACTTTTGTCAAAAAGTCAACTTTGGTCAAAAGCATCAATCATTGACGCAATGACCAACATACTGGCCTAATAGGTCAACTTTTGACCAAAAATTCTATTTTGGTCAAAATGGTCAATTTTTGAATTATTGACCAATTATTGACCCAATAAGTCAATCACAGACCAAAAAGTCAACTTTGGCCAAATGGTCAATTTCTGACCCAATGACCACCCCGTTGACCCATTGGGTTAACTTTTGACTTAAATTCAATTTTGTTAAAAAATGTCAATTTTTGACCTAATGACCAATTATTGACCCAATAAGTCAATCTCTCACCACAAAGTCAACTTTGGTCAAAATGGTCAATCCTTGACCTAATGACAAACCCATTGACCTAATAGGTCAACTTTTGACCAAAAAGTCAATTTTGGTCAAAATAGTAAAATTTTAACCTAATGAACACCCATTGACCCAAAAGGTAAACATTTGACTAAAAAGTCATCTTTGGTCAAAATGGTCAGTTCTTGACCCAATTACCAACTCATTGACCAAATAGGTCAACTTTTGACCAAAAAGTCAACTTTGGTCAAAATGGTCAATTTCTAACCCAATGACTACCTCGTTGACCTATTGGGTTAACTTTTGACAAACAAATCAATTTTAGTCAAAAAAGTCAATTTTTGACCTAATGACCACTTATTAAAGCAATATGTCAACTTTAGCCAAAAAGTCAACTTTGGTTAAAATGGTCAATTTTTGACCCAATGACCAATCCATTAAACCAATAGGTCAACTTTTGTCAAAAAGTAATCTTTGTTCAAAATGGTCAATTCTTGACCCAATTACCAACGCATTGACCAAATAGGTCAACTTTCGACCAAAAACTCAACTTTGGTCGAAATGGTCAATTTCTGACCCAATAACCACCCGATTGACCAAAAAGGTTAACTTTTGATCAAAAGTTCAATTTTGGTCAAAATAAGTTAACTTTTAACCAAAAAGTCATCTTTGGTCAAAATGATTAATTTCTAACCAAAGACCACCCTGTTCACCCAATGGGTTAACATTTGACAAACCATTTTTAACCGATAGTCAACTTTTGACCAAAAAATTAATTTTGGTCAAAATAGTCAATTTATGACGTAATGACCACCCATTGACCCAATAGGTTAACTTTTGCGAAAAAGTCAACTTTGGTTAAAATGGTCAATTTTTGACCGAATGACCAATCCATTAACCCAATAGGTCAACTTTTGTCCAAAAAGTCATCTTTGTTCAAAATGATAACTTCTTGACCCAATTACCAACACATTGACCAAATAGGTCAACTTTTAACCAAAAACTCAACTTTGGTCGAAATGGTCAATTTCTGACCCAATGACCACCCGGTTGAACCAAAAGGTTAACTTTTGACCAAAAGTTCAATTTTGGTCAAAATAAGTTAACTTTTAACCAAAAATTCATCTTTGGTCAAAATGGTTAATTTCTAACCAAAGACCACCCCGTTCACCCAATGGGTTAACTTTTGACCAAAAATTCAATATAGGTCAAAATAATCTATTTTTGACCTAATGACCAATTATGGACCCAAAAAGTCAATCTCCGAACAAAAAGTCAACTTTGGTCAAAATAGTCAATCCTTGACCCAATGACAAACCCATTAACCCAATAGGTCAACTTTTGACTAAAAAGTCAATTTTTGTCAAAATAGTCAATTTTTGACATAATGACCTCCCATTAACCGAATAAGTCAACTTTTGACCAAAAAGTCAATTTTGGTCAAAATGGTTAATTTTTGACCCAATGTCCAACCGTCGACCCAATAGATCAAATTTTGACCAAAAAGTCATCTTCAGTTAAAATAGTCAATTCTTAACCAAATTACTAACTCATTGACCAAATAGGCCAACTTTTGACCAAAAATTCAACTTTTGTCAAAATGGTAAATTTCTGGCCCTATGACTAGCCCTTTAACCCAATGCATAAACTATTGACCAAAAATTTAATTTTGGTCAAAATAATCAATTTTTGACCTTATGACCAATTATTGACCCAATAAGTGAATCTCTGACCAAAAACTCAACTTTGGTCAAAATGGTCAATCCTTGACCCAATGACCAACCCATTGACCCAATAGGTCAAGTTTTGACCAAAAAGTCAACTTTGGCCAAAATGGTCAATTATTGACCCATTGACCAACCCGTTGACCCAATAAGTTAACTTTTGACCACAAAATCAATTTTGGTCAAAATAATCAATTTTTGACCTAATGACCAATTATTGATTCAGTAAGCCAATCTCTGTCCAAAAAGTCAACTTTCGCCAAAATGACTATCCTCGACCTAATGACCAACCCATCGACCCAATATGTTAACTTTTGACCAAACGATCAACTTTGGTCAAAATGATCAATCATTGACCCAATGACCAACCCATTGGCCTAATATGTCAACTTTGGACCAAAAGGTCAATTTTGGTCAAAATAGTTAATTTTCGAATTAATGACCAATTTTTTATCCAATAAGTCAATCTCTGACCAAAAAGTGAATTTTGGTCATAATGGTCAATCCTTGACCCAATGGCAAACCCATTGACCTAAAAGGTCAACTATGACCAAAAAGTCAATTTTGTTCAAAATAGTTAATTTTTGACCTAATGACAATCCATTGTCCCATTAAGTCAACTTTTGACCAAAAACTCAACTTTGGTCAAAATGGTTAATTTTTTACCCAATGACCAACCCATTTACCCAATAGGTCAAACTGGTCAAATTTGGTCAAAATGGTCAAATGCTTGACCCAATTACCAACTCATTGAACTAATAGGTCAACCTTTGACCAAAAAGTCAACTTTGGTCAAAATGGTCAATTTCTAAGCCAATGCTCTCCTCGTTAACCCAATGGGTTAACTTTTGACCAAAAATTTAATTTTGGCGAAAATAGTGAATTTTTTACCTAATGACCAATTATTGACACAATAAGTCAATCTCTGACCAAAAGGTCAACTTTGGTCAAAATAGTCAGTCCTTGACCCAATGACAAACCCATTGACCTTATAGGTTAACAATTGACCAAAAAGTTAGTTTTGGTCAAAATAGTCAATTTTTGACCAAATGACCATTAACCCAATAGGTCAACTTTTGACCAAAAAGTAAACTTTGGTCAAAATGGTTAATTTTTGACCCAATGACCAACCCGTTGATCCAATAAATCAAATTTTAACCAAAAAGTCATCTTCGGTCAAAATAGTCAATTCTTGCCCCAATTACTAACTCATTGACCAAATAGGTCAACTTTTGACCAAAAAGTCAACTTTGGTCAAAATGGTCAATTTCTGACCAAATGACCACGCATTTAACTCAATGGATAAACATTTGACAAAAAAATTAATTGTGGTCAAAATAATCAATTTTTGACCTAATGACCAATTATTGACCCAATAAGTCAATCTCTCGACCAAAAAGTTAACTTTGGTCAAAATGGTCAAGCCTCGACGACAATGACCAACCAATCGACCCAATAGGTCAACTTTTGACCAAAAAGTTAACTTTGGTCAAAAAGGTCAATTGTTGATCCAATGAACAACCCATTGACTCAATAGGTGCACTTTTGACCAAAAAATCAACTTTTGTCAAAATAGTCAATTTTTAACTTAACGACCAATAATTGACCCAGTAAGCCAATCTCTGACCAAAAAGTCAACTTTGTTCAAAATGGTCCATCATTGACCCAATGACCAACTCATTGGCCCAATAGGTCAACTTTTGACCAAAAGGTCAACTTTGGTCAAAATGATCAATCATTGACCCAATGACCAACCCATTGGCCTAATGGATCAACATTTTTCTAAAAAGTCAATTTTGGTCAAAGTAGTCAATTTTTGAATTAATGACCAATTATTAACTCAATAATTCAATCTCTGACCAAAAAGTGAATTTTGATCAAAATGGTCAATCCTTGACCCATGACAAACCCATTGACCCAATAGGTCAACTTTTGACCTAAAAGTTAATTTTGTTCAAAATAGTCAATTTTTGACCTAATGACCACCCATTGACCCAATAAGTCAACTTTTGACTAAAAAGTCAATTTTGGCCAAAATGGTCAATTTTTACCCAATGACCAACCCATTAACCCAATAAGTCAAATTTTGACTAAAAAGTCATCTTTGGTTGAAATAGTAAATTCTTGACCCAATTACCAACAAATTGACCAAATAGGTTAACTTTTGACCAAAAAGTCGAATTTGGTCAAAATGGTCAATTTCAGACTCAATGACCACCCCGTTGACCCAATGGGTTAACTTTTGACCAAAAATTCAATTTTGGTCAAAATAGTCAATTTTTCACAAAATGACTAATTATTGGCCCAGTAAGTAAATCTTTGACCACAAAACCACTTTGGTCAAAATGATCAATCCTTGACCCAATGATATACCCATCGACCCAATAGTTCAACTTTTACCAAAAAGTCAATTTTAGTTAAAATACTCAATTTTTGACTTAATGACCTCAAATTGACCCAAAATGTTAAATTTTAACCAAAAAGTCAACTCTGGTCAAATTGGACAATTTTTGACCTAATGACCAACCCATTGACCCAATAGATCAACATCTGATCAAAAAGACATCTTCAGTTAAAATGGTCAATTCTTGACCCAATTAACAACTCGTTTACTAAATAGGTCAACTTTTGACCAAAAAGTAAACTTTGGTCAAAATGGACAATTTCTGGCCCTATGATCACCCCGTTCACCCAATGGGTTAACTTTTGACCAAAAAGTTAATTTTGGTCAAAATAGGCCAACTTTTGACCAAAAAGTCATCTTTGGTCAAAATGGTCAATTTT
>CM040438.1:16310461-16395473 GCA_022702705.1 Papilionanthe hookeriana x Papilionanthe teres
AACATCAAACCAAACTAAATTGAATTAAATTAAATCAAATTAAAAATTAAATTAAAAAAAATTTTAATTAAATTAAGTTGAATTAAATAACATCACCTAAGACATAAAGAACTCAAAAATAAATCTAAAATAACTTGAACACTATTCCAAACTTAAATCATTAATTTGAACTTAAATTTGAATCGCAAATCACTAAATATCATTTTGCCCTTAGGAGCTTTTAGTTATCATAACTCCTAAACAGAATATTAAATGAAATGTTACTTCACTTATAGGACATTCAAATGTCCTAGTTCACTGAGCAAGTTAACAAAACTTGAAAACCTCGGACGATCGATTCATTTACATAATTAAATTCATTTGGACTTAAAACAATCCCAGAAATATTGAAAAGATGTTTAAGATTCGTCTTAATCACTTCCTCAATATGATAGGATATTTGTAAGAACAATTGAACTTAATTGTTCTTTGATGAAGAAAATCGTCTTCAAACCAAAAACACAAAGAACCTAGACGTTATAGGAAATGACTAGCTATAGGATTAGGAATTTGGTAGAAAACCATAACCCTTACCTTAGCTTTACCTAGGAGCTTGCTTAAATATTCTAACTGTGTTTTAAGTGCGGCTTGGGATGACGGGAAGACCCTCAGGGTACGCTTTTATTTTATTGCGATTTACTTTACGGTAATTTATTTAATCGCATCGCACTTACCTTTCTTGCATGATAAACAACGGTTGCATGAAAACCTACACCTTTAGGACAGAAACCAAAGCTGAAACCCATAAGCTCAAATTAAAAGACACTACAAGATAAAATTCACCTCCACAACATTTCAAAATATAAGACAACTCAAAATTTAATCACAAACAGAACACAAAACTACAACTACAGACTAAATTAAAACGTCTTGTTGGATGATCGGGAATACCTTGGATGATGTAACCTACGTGTTGCTAACGGGATTTCCCGCGGTCTAAATGAAAGTGTGGAACTCATTCGAGTTGAGTTTAGCGAATTCATCCGGACTAAGTGAATCCGATAAAAATAATGATGCCGGAAGGATGGAACCGTGGGATCTTAACCGGTGTCGTTATAATCAACTTTAAGATTTGCTTTAATTAAAACACAAAAAAACACTTGGAAATTAAGACTTCTCTAAACCAAAACACTTTTCTCATCCCCTGATTTATGATTTCTAAAACTAAACCTCTGCAACAACAAGGAGCTCGGAGCATGGTGGGCAGCACGGCCATCGTCGTCAGCAAAACTTGAACCTACTTCAGCAAAACTTTCTTAGAATTAAACAACAAAGCCATAGGACTTCGAGGTAGTTCGCACTAGTGCGACATAAATCCTCAACTCTTCGTTAGGCATTTGCATTGCAAATTAAGCCCTAACAGGTCTTAGGACTCCGAGGTAGTCGTCCGATACGATATAAACCCTCACATCTTCCAGGCTATTTGTATGATTCTATCATATAAATATAAGCCCTAATTAACTAAAATTGGCAAGATTAAAACATTAAATAAACATTAGGACTTTCCTAAATCCAAACCAAACAATAGGATAGTCGGGAGATTACCGAAGTTCGCTTCGAATCCATAATTTCTCCTACTTTTCTTCCTTTGAATTCCCAAAATAAAATGTTACAAACTTGATCCATTCCCTATTGAGATTCAAAAATTCAATTCTTTGAAAACTTAAACTTTGAAATTCTTGAGAGCAGAATTATTGATTATTATCGAGAGTTTTCTTAGGTGATTCCGTCACTTAAGATGTAATTAACTATAGGGGCTTGCCTTTATAGGGAATTTTAAAGAACCCGAGTAATATAAACCCTGTTTAATGTTTTCATATTAAGCGAGGAATTTGTCGGCTTATAAAATTGGTTCGCGGACCAAACGGATGTCACAAACCTTTCTAGTTTATTTAATCGAGCCCCATCATCAAGCAGTGTGTCTATTCTTCGGGATAGATACAAGGTTTGTGATGCGGTGCTCGTTTACATAAACTATTTGGGATGTGAGATCAGTTTGATTTCATATCTTAAAATTTTCAAATTCAAAATTATTTTCAAAATAAAATACTACTTTTCAAATTATTTATTTAAATTAAATTAAAAATTCGCCGACAATTTTTGTAGGCGACCCCCTTTTCAAAATACAACACATAACCTAAAAATATGCCGACAGACCATTTTGAGGAAAGATAACTTTTTGTTCAAAAGTTGATCTATTTTGACCAAAATTGAATTTTTGGTCAAAAATTGACTTATTGGATCAATGGGTTTGTCATTGGGTCAAGGATTGACCATTTTGACCAAAGTTGATTTTTTGGTCAAAGATTGACTTAGTTGGTCAATAATTGGTCATTAGGTTAAAAATTGACTATTTTGACCAAAATTAAGTTTTTGGTCAAAAGTTAACCCATTGGGTCAACGGTGTGGTCATTGGGTCAGAAATTGACCATTTTGACTGAGGATGACTTTTTCATCAAAAGTTGGTCTATTGGGTCAATGGGTTGGTCATTGGGTCAATAATTGAACATTTTGACCAAAGTTGACTTTTTGGTTAAAAGTTGACCTACAGGGTCAATTGGGGGTCAATTGGTGGTCATTAGGTCAAAAATTGACTATTTTGACTAAAATTGACTTTTTGGGAAAAAGTTGAACTATTGGGTCAATGGGTTTATCATTGGGTCAAGGATTGACTATTCTGACCAAAGTTGACATTTTGGTCAGAGATTGACTTATTGGGTCAATAGTTGGTCATCACGTAAAAATTTGACTATTTTGACCAAAATTGAATTTTTAGGCAAAAGTTAGCCCATTGGGCCAACGGGGAGCTCATTGTGTCAGAAATTGACCATTTTGAGGAAAGATGACTTTTTGTTCAAAAGTAGACCAATTTTAACCAAAATTTAATTTTTTTTCAAAAATTGACCTATTGGGTCAATGAGTTCGTCATTGGGTCAAGGATTGACCATTTTGACCAAAGTTGACTTTTTGGTCAGAGATTGACTTATTGGGTCAATAATTGGTCATTAAGTCAAAATTTGACTATTTTGACCAAAATTGAATTTTTGACCAATTGGGTCAACGGGGTGGCCATTGGGTCAAAAATTGCCATTTTAACCAAAGTTGACTTTTTAGTCAAAAGTTGACCTATTTGGCTAATGAGTTGGCCATTTGGTAAAAAATTAACCATTTTGACCAAAGTTGACTTTTTGGTCAAAAGTTAACATATTGGGTCTATGGGTGGTCATGAGGTCAAAAATTAACAATTTTGACCAAAATTGGCTTTTTGGTCAAAAGTTGACCTATTGGTTTAAGGGGTTTGTCATTGGGTCAAGGATTGACCATTTTGACAAAAATTAACTTCTTGGTCAAAGATTGACATATTGGGTCAATAATTGGTCATTAATTCAAAAATTGACTATTTTGACCAAAATTGACTTTTTGGTCAAAAGTTGACCTATTAGGCAAATGGGTTGGTCTTTGGGTCAAGGATTGATCGTTTTGTCCAAAGTTGACTTTTTGGTCAAAAGTTGACCTATTGGGTCAATGGGTTGGTCATTGGGTCAAGGATTGACCATTTTGACCAAAGTTAACTTTGTGGTCAAAGATTGGCTTACTGGGTCAATAATAGGTTATTATATCAAAACTTGACTATTTTGACATAAACTGACTTTTTGGTCGAAAGTTGACCTATTGGGTCAATGGGTGGTCATTAAGTCAAAAATTGACTATTTTGACCAAAATTTACTTTTTGGTCAAAAGTTTACCGATTGGGTCAATGAGTTTGTCATTGGGTCAAGGATTGACCAATTTGACCAAAGTTGACTTTTTGGTCAGAGATTGACTTTTTTGGTCAATAATTGGTCATTTGGTAAAAAAATTGACTATTTTGACAAAAATTGAATTTTTTTTTCAAAAATTAACCCATTGGATCAAGGTCAGAAATTGACCATATTGACCAAAGATTACTTTTGGGTCAAAGGTTAATCTATTTTGACAAAAATTGAATTTTTGGTCAAAAGTTAACCAATTGGGTCAACGGGGTGGTCATTGGGTCAGAAATAAACCATTTTGACCAAAGTTGACTTTTTGGTCAAAAGTTGACTGTTGGTCAACGAGTTGGTAATTAGGTCAAGAATTGACCATTTTGAACAAAGATGTCTTTTTGGACAAAAGTTGACCTATTAGGTTAATGGGTTGGTCATCTGGTCAAAAATTGGGCATTTTTACCAAAGTTGACTTTTTGGTCAAAAGTTGACCTATTGGGTCAATGGTGGTCATTTGGTCAAAAATTCACTATTTCGACCAAAATTGATTTTTTGGTCAAAAGTTGACCAATTGGGTCAATGGTTTTGTCATTAGGTCAAGCATTCACCATTTTGACCAAAGTTGACTTTTTGGTCAGAGATTGACTTATTAGGTCAATAATTGGTCATTAGGTCAAAAATTAACTTTTTGACTAAAATTGATATTTGGTCAAAAGATAACCAAATGAGTCAACGGGGTGGTTATTGGGTCAGAAATTGATTATTTTGTCCAAAGTTGACTTTTTGGTCAAAAGTTGACCTATTTGGCCAATGAGTTGGTAATTGGGTCAAGAATTGACCATATTGACCAAAGATGATTTTTTAGTCAAAAGTTGACCTATTAGGTCAATGGGTTGGTCATTGGGTCAAAAATTGTCCATTTTGACCAAAGTTGACTTTTTGGTCAAAAGTTGACCCATTGGGTCAATGGGTGCTCATTAGGTCAAAAATTGACTATTTTGACCAAAATTGACTTTTTGGTCAAAGGTTGACCAATTTGGCCAATGATTTGGTAATTGGGTTAAGAATTGATCATTTTGACCAAAGGTTACTTTTTAGTCAAAAGTTAATATATTGGGTCAATGGGTTAGTCATTGGGTCCAAAATTGACCATTTTGACCAAAGTTAAATTTTTGGTCAAAAGTTGACCTATTAGGTCAATGGGTGGTCATTAGGTCAAAAATTGACTATTTTGATCAAAATTGACTTTTACGTCAAAAGTTGACTAATTGGGTCAATGGGTTTGTCAATGAGTTAAGGATTGACCATTTGACCAAAGTTGATTTTTTGGTCTGAGATTGACTTATTGGGTCAATAATTTGTCAATAATTCAAAAATTGACAATTTTGACTAAAGTTGACTTTTAGGTCAAAAGTTGACCTATTGGGTCAATGGGTGCTCATTAGGTCAAAAATTGACAATTTTGACCAAAATTGACTTTTGGTCGAAGTTGACTATTTTGCCGATGAGTTGGTAATTGGGTCAGAAGCTGTCCATTTTGACCAAAGATGACTTTTTAGTCATAAGTTGACTATTAGATTGACGAGGTTGTCATTGGGTCAGAAATTGACCATTTGGACCAAAGTTTAGTTTTTGGTCAAAGGTTGACCAATTTGGCCAATGAGTTGGTAATTGGGTCAAGAATTGATCATTTTGACCAAAGATGACTTTTTAGTCAAAAGTTGATCTTTTGGGTAAATGGGTTGGTCATTGGGTCAAAAATTGACCATTTCGACCAAAGTTAAATTTTTGGTCAAAAGTTGACCTATTAGGTCAATGGGTGATCATTTCGTCAAAAATTGATTATTTTGACCAAAATTAATTTTTTGGTCAAAAGTTGACTTATTGGGTCAATGGGTTTGTCATTGGGAAAAGGATTGACCATTTGACCGAAGTTGATTTTTTAGTATGAGATTGCCGTATTGGGTCAATAATTGGTCAATAATTCTGAAATTGACTATTTTGACTAAAGTTAGCTTTTTGGTCAAAAGTTGACCTATTAAGGCAATGGGTTGGTCATTGGGTCAAGGATTGATCTTTTTGACCAAATTTGACTTTTTGGTGAAAAATTGACCTATTGGGTTAATGGGTTAGCCATTGGGTTAAAGATTGAACATTTTGACCAAAGTTGACTTTTTGGTCAGAGATTGGCATACTAGGTCAATAATTGGTCATTAAGTCAAAAATTGACAATTTTGACCAAAATTGACCTTTTGGTTTAAAGTTGACCTATTGGGTCAATAGGTTTGTCATTGGGTCAAGGATTGACCATTCTGACCAAAGTTGACTTTTTGGTCAGAGTATGACTTATTGGGTTAATAATTGGTCATTAGGTCAAAAATTGACTATTTTGACTAAAATTGAATTTTTGGTCAAAAGTAAACCCATAAGGTTAACGAGGGGGTCATTGGGTCAAAAATTGACCATTTTGACCAAAGATGACTTTTTGGTCAAAAGTTGACCTATTTATACTAAAATTTTATTTTTGGTCAACAGTTAACCCATTGGGTGAACGGGGTGGTCATTGGGTCAGAAATTGTCCATTTTGACCAAAGTTAATTTTTTGGTCAAAAGTAGACCTATTTGGTAAATGAGTTGGTAATTGGGTCAAGAATTGATCATTTTTACTAAAGATGACTTTTTAGTCAAAAGTTGATCTATTGGGTCAACGGGTTGGTCATTGGGTCAAAAGTTGACCATTTTGACAAAAGTTGACTTTTTGGTCATAAGTTGACCTATTGGATCAATGAGTGGTCATTATGTCAAAAATTGACTATTTTGACTAAAATTGACTTTTTGGTAAAAAGTTGACCTATTGGGTCAATGGGTTTGTCAGTGGGTCAAGGATTGACCATTTTGACCAAAGTTGACTTTTTGGTCAGAGATTGACTTATTGGGTCAATAATTGGTCATTAGGTGAAAAATTGACTATTTTGACCAAAATTGAATTTTTGGTCAAAAGTTAACTCATTGGGTCAACGGGGTGGTCATTGGGTCGGAAATTGACCTTTTTGACCAAATTTGACTTTTTGGTCAAAAGTTGAAATATTTGGTCAATGTGTTGGTATGTGGGTCATGAATTGACCATTTTGACCAAAGTTGACTTTTTAGTCAAAAGTTGACATATTGGCTCAATGGGTGGTCATTTTGTCAAAAATTGACTATTTGAACAAAATTAACTTTTTTGTCAAAAGTTGACCTATTGGGTCAATGGGTTTGTCATTGATCAAGGATTGACCATTTTGACCAAAATTCACTTTTTGGTCAGAGATTGACTTATTTGGTTAATAATTGGTCATTAATTCAAAAATTGACTACTTTGACCAAAATTGACTTCTTAGACAATTGTTGACCTATTAGGCCAATTGGTTGGTCATTAGGTCAATGATTGATCATTTTGACCAAAGTTGACTCTTTGGTCAAAAGTTGACCTATTGGGCCAATGGGTTGGTCATGGGTCAAGGATAGACCATTTTGAACAAAGTTGACTTTTTGGTCAGAGATTGGCTTACTGGGTCAATAATTGGTCATTAAGTCAAAAATTGACTATTTTGACAAAAGTTGATTTTTGGTCAAAAGTGCACCTATTGAGTCAATGGGTTGGTCATTGGATCAACAATTGACCATTTTGACCAAAGTTGACTTTTTGGTCAAAAGTTGACCTATTGGGTCAATGGGTTGGTCATTGGGTCAAGGATTGACCATTTTGACCAAAGTTGACTTTTTGGTCAGAGATTGACTTATTGGGTCAATAATTGGTCATTAGGTCAAAAATTGATTATTTTGACCACAATTAAATTTTTGGTCAAAAGTTTATCCATTGGGTTAACGGGGTGGTCATTTGGTCAGAAATTGACCATTTTGACCAAAGTTGACTTTTTGGTCAAAAGTTGACCTATTTGCTCAATGAGTTGGTAATTGGGGCATGAATTGACTATTTTATTCGAAGATGACTTTTTGGTTAAAATTTGATTTATTGGATCAACGGGTTGGTCATCAGGTCAAAAATTGACCATTTTGACCAAAGTTTACTTTTTAGTCAAAAGATGACATATTGGGTTAATGGGTGGTCATTAGGTCAAAAATTGACTATTTTGACAAATATTAACTTTTTGGTCAAAAGTTAACCTATAGTGTCAATGGGTTTGTCATTAGGTCAAGGACTGACTATTTTGACCAAAGTTGACCTTTTGGTCAGAGATTGACTTATTGTGTCAATAATTGGTCATTAGGTCAAAAATTTACTATTTTGACCAAAATTGAATTTTGGGTCAAAAGTTAAACCATTGGGTTAACGGGGAGGACATTGGCTCAGTAATTGACCATTTTGACTAAAGTTGACTTTTTGGTCAAAGGTTGACCTATTTGGTCAATGAGTTGGTAATTGGGTCAAGAATTTGACCATTTTGACCAAATTTGACCAATTTGACCTATTAGGTCAATGGGTTGGTTATTAGGTAAAAATTGGCCATTTTGAACAAAGTGGACTTTTTGGTCAAAAGTTGACCTATTGGGTCAATGGGTGGTCATTCGGTCGAAAATTGACTATTTTGAACAAAATTAACTTTTGGTTCAAAAGTTGACCTATTGGGTCAATGGGTTTGTCATGGGTCATAGATTGACCATTTTGACCAAACTTCACCTATTGGGTCTTTAATTGTCATTAAATCATAAATTGACTACATTGACCAGAATTGACTTTTTGGTCAAATGTTGACCTATTAGGCCAATGGGTTGGTCATTGGGTCAATGATTGATCATTTTTACCAAAGTTGACATTTTGGTCAAAAGTTGACTTATTGGGCCAATGGGTTGGTCATTGGGTCAAGGATTGACCCTTTTGACCAAAGTTGACTTTTTAGTCAGAGATTGGCTTACTGGGTCAATAATTGGTCATTAGCTCAAAAATTGACTATTTTGACCAAAGTTGATTTTTTGATCAAAAGTGCACCTATTGAGTCAATGGATTGGTCAATGGATCAACAATTGACCATTTTGACCAAAGTTGACTTTTTGGTCAAAAGTTGACCTATTGGGTCAATGGGTAGGTCATTGGGTCAAGGATTGACCTTTTTGACCAAAGTTGACTTTTTGGTCAGAGATTGACTTATTAGGTCAATAATTGGTCATTAGGTCAAAAATTGATTATTTTGACCAAAATTAAAGTTTTGGTCAATAGTTTATCCATTGCGTTAACGGGGTGGTCAGAAATTTAGCATTTTGACAAAAGTTAACTTTTTAATCAAAAGTTGACTTAGTTAGCCAATGAGTTGGTAATTGGGGCAAGAATTGACCATTTTGACCAAAGTTTACTTTTTGGTCAAAAGTTCACCTATTGGGTTAATAGATGGACATTAGGTCAAAAATTGACTATTTTGACCAAAATTAACATTTTGGTCAAAAGTTAACCTATTGGGTCAATGGGTTTGTCATTGGGTCAAGGAGACTATTTTGAACAAAGTTGACCTTTTGGCTAAAGATTGACTTATTGTGTAAATAATTGGTCATTAGGTAAAAAATTCACTATTTTGACCAAAATTAAATTTTTGGTTAAAATTTAACCCATTGGGTGAACGGGGTAGTCAATGGGTCAGAATTTAACCATTTTGACCAAAGATGACTTTTTGGTAAAAAGTTGACCTATTTTGTCCAAAATTGAATTTTTGGTCAAAAGTTCACCTTTTGGGTCAACCGGGTGGTCATTGGGTCAAAAATTGACCATTTTGACTAAAGTTCACTTTTTGGTCAAAAGTTGATCTAATTGGTCAATGAGTTGGTCATCGGGTAAAAAATGGACCATTTTGACTAAAGTTGACTTTTTGGCGAAAGTTGACTATTGGGTCAATGAGTGGTCATTAGATCGAAAATTAGTTATTTTGACCAATATTAATTTTTTGGTCAAAAGTTGACTATTGGGTTAATGGGTTTTTCATTGGGTCAAGGATTCACCATTTTGACCAAAGTTGACTTTTTGGTCAGAGATTGACTTATTGGGTCAAAAAGTGGTCATTAGGTCAAAAATTGATTTTTTTGACTAAAATTAAATTGTTGGTCAAAAGTTAACCCAATAGATTGACGGGGTAGTCATTGGGTCAGAAATTGACCATTTTGACCAAAGTTGACTTTTTGGTCAAATGTTGACCTAATTGGCCAATGAGATGGTAATTGGGTCAAGAACTGACCATTTTGACCAAATATGACTTTTTAGTCAAAAGTTGACCTTTTGGGTCAATGGGTTGGTCATTGGGTCAAAAATTGACTATTTTAACCAAAGTTGACTTTTTGGTCAAAAGTTGACCTATTGGGTCAATGGGTACTCATTAGGTCAAAAATTGACTATTTTGACCAAAATTGACTTTTTGGTCAAAAGTTGACCTATTAGGTCAATGGGTTTGTCATTTGGTCAAGGATTGACCATTTTGACCAAAGTTGACTTTTTGGTCAGAGATTAACTTATTGGGTCAATAATTGGTCATTAGGTCAAAAATTGACATTTTTGACCAAAATTGAATTTTTAGTCAAAAGTTAACCTATTTGGTCAACGGGGTGGTCATTGGGTCAGAAATTGACCATTTGGATCAAAGTTGACTTTTTGGTCAAAGGTTGACCTATTTGGCCAATGAGTTGGTAATTGGGTCAAAAATTGATCATTTTGACCAAAGATGACTTTTTAGTCAAAAGTTGATCTATTGGGTCAATCGGTTAGTCAATAGGTCGAAATTGACCATTTTGACCAAAGTTGAAATTTTGGTCGAAAGTTGAGCTATTATGTCAAAGGGTGTTCATTAGGTTAAAAATTGACTATTTTGACCAAAATTGACTTTTTGGTCAAAAGTTGACCAATTGGGTCAATGGGTTTTTCATTGGGTTAAGGATTGACCATTTTGACCAAAGTTGTCTTTTTGGTCTGATATTGACTTATTGGGTCAATAATTGGTCAATAATTCAAAAATTGACCATTTTGACAAAAATAGACTTTTTGGTCAAAAGTTGACTTATTACGCCAATGGGTTGGTCATTGCATCCAGGATTGATCATTTTGACCAAAGTTGACTTTTTTGTCAAAAGCTGACCATTTTGACCAAAGTTGACTTTTTGGTCAGAGATTGACTTACTGGGTCGATAATTGGTCATTAGGTCAAAATTGATCATTTTGATCGAAAGTTGAAATTTTGGTCGAAAGTTGACCTATTAGGTCAAAGAGTGGTCATTAGGTCAAAAATTGACTATTTTGACTAAAATTAACTTTTTGGTCAAAAGTTGACCTATTGGGTCAATGGGGTTGTCATTGGGTCAAGGATTGACTATTCTGACCAAAGTTGACTTTTTGGACAAAAGTTGGCTTATTTTGAAAAAAATTGAAATTTTGGTCAAAAGTTAACCCATTGGGTGAACGGGGGGTCATTGGGTCAGAAAATGACCATTTTGACCAAAGATGACTTTTTGGTCAAAAGTTGGCCTATTTTTACCAAAATTGACTTTTTGGTCAAAAGTTAACCCATTGGGTGAACGGGGTGGTCATTGGGTCAGAAATTGTCCATTTTGACCAAAGTTGACTTTTTGGTCAAAAGTTGACCTATTTGGTAAATGAGTAGGTAATTGGGTCAAGAATTGACCATTTTGACTGAAGATGACTTTTTGGTCAAAAGTTGGTCTATTGGGTCAATGGGTTGGTCATTGGGTAAAAATTTGACCATTTTGACCAAAGTTGACTTTTTGGTTAAAAGTTGAACTATTGGGTCAATTGGAGGTCATTAGGTCAAAAATTGACTATTTTGACTAAAATTGACTTTGTGGTAAAAAGTTGAACTATTAGGTCAATAGGTTTACATTGGGTCAATAGGCTTACATTGGGTCAAGGAATGATCATTTTGGCCAAAGTTGACTTTTTGGTCAGAGATTGAGTTATTGAGTCAATAGTTGGTCATGAGGTGAAAATTTGACTATTTTGACAAGAATTGAATTTTTGGGCAAAAGTTAACCCATTGGGTCAACGGGGTGGTCATTGGGTCAGAAATTGACCATTTTGAGGAAAGATGACTTCTTGTTCAAAAGTTGACCTATTTTGACCAAAATTGAATTTTTGGTCAAAAATTGACGTATTGGGTCAATGGGTTTGTCATTGGGTCAAGGATTGACCATTTTGACCAAAGTTGATTTTTTGGTCAGAGATTGACTTATTGGGTCAATAATTGGTCATTTGGTTAAAAATTGACTATCTTGACCAAAATTGAATTTTTGGTCAAAAGTTAATCCATTGGGTCTACAGAGTGGTCGTTGGGTCAGAAATTGACCATTTTGACCAAAGTTGACTTTTTAGTCAAAAGTTGACCTATTTGGCCAATGAGTTGGCCATTGGGTAAAAAATTGACCATTTTGACCAAAGTTGACTCTTTGGTCAAAAGTTGACCTATTGGGTCAATGGTAGTCATTAGGTCAAAAATTGACTATTTTGACCAAAAATGACTTTTTGGTCAAAAATTGACCTATTGGGTCAATGGGTTTGTCATTGGGTCAATGATTGACCATTTTGACCAAAGTTGACTTTTTGGTCAGAGATAGACTTTTTGGGTCAATAATTGGTCATTAGGTGAAAAATTGACTATTTTGTCCAAAATTGAATTTTTGGTCAAAAGTTTAACCTATTGGGTCAACGGGATGGTCATTGGGTCAGAAATTGACCATTTTGACCAAATTTGACTTTTTGGTCAAAAGTTAACATATTTGGTCATTGAGTTGGTAATTGGATCAATAATTGGCCGTTTTGACCAAAGATGACTTTTTAGTCAAAATTTTACCTATTGGGTGAATGGGTTGGTCATTAGGAAAAAAATTGACCATTTTGACCAAAGTTGACTTTTTGGTCAAAAGTTGACCTATTGGGTCAATGGGTGGTCATTAGGTCAAAAATTGACTATTTTGAACAAAATTGACTTTTTGATCAAAAGTTGACCTATAGGGTCAATGGGTTTGTCATGGGTCAAGGATTGACCATTTTGACCAAAATTCGCTTTTTGGTCAGAGATTGACTTATTAGGTCAATAATTGGTCATTAATTCAAAAATTGACTACTTTGACCAAAATTGACTTTTTGGTCGAAATGTTGATCTATTAGGTCGATGGGTTGGTCATTGGGTCGATGATTGATCATTTTGACCAAAGTTGACCTTATGGTCAAAAGTTGACCTATTAGGTCAATGGGTTGGTCATTGGGTCAAGGATAGACCATTTTGACCAAAGTTGACTTTTTGGTTAGAGATTGGCTTACTGGGTCGATAATTGGTCATTATGTCAAAAATTGACTATTTTGACTAAAGTTTATTTTTCGTCAAAAGTAAACCTATTGAGTTAATGGGTTGGTAATTGGATCAACAATTGACCATTTCGACCAAAGTTGACTTTTTGGTCAAAACTTGACCTATTGGGTCAATGGGTTGTCATTCGGTCAAGGATTGACCATTTTGACCAAAGTTGACTTTTTTTGTCAGAGATTGACGTATTGGGTCAATATTGGTCATTAGGTTAAAAATTGATTATTTTGACCAAAATTAAATTTTTGCTTAAAAGTTTATCTATTGCGTTGACAGGGTGGTCATTTGGTCAGAAATTGACCATTTCGACCAAAGTTGACTTTTAGGTCAATAGTTGACATATTTAGTCAATGAGTGGTAATTGGGGCAAGAATTGACCATTTTGACCGAGGATGACTTTTTGGTGAAAATTTAATTTATTTGATCAACGGGTTGGTCATTGGGTTAAAAATTGACCATTTTGACCAAAGTTTACTTTTTGGTCAAAAGTTCTCCTATTGGGTTAATAGGTGGTCATTAGATCAAAAATTGACTCTTTTAACTAAAATTGACTTTTTGGTCAAAAGTTAACCTATTGGGTCAATGGGTTTGTTATTGGTTCAAGGACTGGCTATTTTGAACAAAGTTGACCTTTTGGCTAGTGATTAACTTATTGTGTCAATAATTGGTCATTAGGTCAAAAATTCACTATTTTGACCAAAATTGATTTTCTGGTTAAAAGTTATCCCATTAGGTGAACGGGGTGGTCATTGGGTCAGAAATTAACCATATTGACCAAAGATGAGTTTTTCGTCAAATGTTGACCTATTTTGACCAAAATTGAATTTTTGGTCAAAAGTCAACCTTTTGGGCCAACCGGAGGTCATTGGATCAGAATAGTACCATTTTGACCAAAGTTGACTTTCTGGTCAAAAGTTGACCTATTTGGTCAATGAGTTGGTAATTTGTTCAAGAATTGACCATTTTAAACAAAGATGACTTTTTTGACAAAAGTTGACCTACTGGGTTAATGGGTTGGTCATTGGGTCAATAATTAACCATTTTGACCAAAGTTGACTTTTTGGCAAAAGTTGACCTATTGGGTCAATGGGTGGTCATTAGGTAAAAAATTGAATATTTTGACCAAAATTATTTTTTTTGTCAAAAGTTGACAATTGGGTTAATGGGTTTGTCATTGGGTCAAGGATTCACCATTTTGACCAAAGTTGACTTTTTGGTCAGAGATTGAGTTATTGGGCTAATAAGTGGTCATTAGGTCAAAAATTGATTTTTTTTACTAAAATTAAATTGTTGGTCAAAAGTTAACCCAACGGGTCAACGGAGTAGTCATTGGGTCAGAAATTGACCATTTTGACCAAAGTTGACTTTTTGGTCGAAAGTTGACTGTTTGATGAGTTGGTAATTAAGTCAAGAACTGACCATTTTGACCAAAGATGACTTTTTATTCAAAAGTTGACCTTTTGGGTCAATGGGTTGGTGATTGGGTCAAAAATTGACTATTTTGACTAAAGTTAACTTTTTGGTCTAAAATTGACCTTTTGGGCCAATGGGTGGTCTTTAGGTCAAAAACTGACTATTTTGACCAAAATTGACTTTTTGGTCAAAAGTGGACCTATTAGGTCAATGGGTTTGTCATTGGGTCAAGGGTTGACTATTTTGACCAAAGTTGACTTTTTGGTCAGAGATTAACTTATTGGGTCATTAATTGGTCATTAGGTCAAAAATTGACATTTTTGACCAAAATTAATTTTTTAGTCAAAAGTTGACCCAATGCGTGAACGGGGTGGACATTGGGTCAGAAATTGACCATTTGGACCAAAGTTGACTTTTTGGTCAAAGGTTGAACTATTTGGCCAATGAGTTGGTGAATGGGTCAAGAATTGACCATTTTGATCAAAGCTGACTTTTTAGTGGAAGTTGATTGATTAGAGTTCGATGGGTCAAAAATTGACCATTTTGATCATAGTTGAAATTTTGGTCGAAAGTTGACTATATTAGGTCGAAAGGGTGGTCATTAGGTCGAAAATTGATTATTTTGACCAAAATTGACTTTTTGGTCGAAAGTTGACCTATTGGGTCGATGGGTTTGTCATTGGGTCAAGGATTGACCATTTTGATCAAAGCTGACTTTTTGGTCTGAGATTGACTTATTGGGTCAATAATTAGTCAATAATTCAAAAATTAACCATTTTGACCAAAATAAACTTTTTAGCCAAAAGTTGACCTATTAGGCCAATGGGTTCGTCATTGCGTCAAGGATTGATCATTTTGACCAAAGTTGACTTTTTGGTCAAAAGTTGACCATTTTGACCAAAGTTGACTTTTTGGTTAGAGATTGACTTACTAGATCAATAATTGGTCATTAGGTCAAAAATTAACTATTTTGACCAAAATTGACTTTTTGGTCAAAAGTTGACCTATTGGGTCGATGGGTTTGTCATTGGGTCAAGAGTTGACCATTTGACCAAAGTTGACTTTTTGGTTACAGATTAACTTTTAGGTAAATAATTGGTCATTTGGTCAAAAATTAACATTTTTGACCAAAATTGAATTTTTAGTCAAAAGTTAACCCAATGGGTGAACGAGGTGGTGGTCATTCGGTCAGAAATTGACCATTTAGACCAAAGTTGACTTTTTGGTCAACGGTTGACCTATTTTGGCCAATGAGTTGGTAATTGGGTTAAGAATTGACCATTTTGATCAAAGATGACATTTTAGTCAAAAGTTGATTTATTGGGTCAATTGGTCAAAATTGACCATTTTGATCAAAGTTGAAATTTTGGTCAAAAGTTGACTTATTAGGTCAAAGGGTGGTCATTAGGTCAAAAATTGACTATTTTGACCAAAATTGACTTTTTGGTCAAAAGTTGACCTATTGGGTCAATGCATTTGTCATTGGGTCAAGGATTGACCATTTTGACCAAAGCTGACTTTTTGGTTTGAGATTGACTTATTGGGTCAATAATTAGTCAATAATTCAAATATTGATTATTTTGACCAAAATAGACTTTTTGGTCAAAAGTTGACCTATTAGGCCAATGGGTTGGTCATTGCGTCCAGGATTGATCATTTTGACCAAAGTTGACTTTTTGGTCAAAAGTTGACCATTTTAACTAAAGTTGACTTTTTGGTTAGAGATTGGCTTACTAGATCAATAATTGGTCATTAGGTCAAAAATTGACTATTTTGACCAAAATTGACTTTTTGGTCAAAAGTTGACCTATTCTGTCAATGGGTGGTCATTAAGTCAAAAATTGACTATTTTGACCAAAATTAACTTTGTGGTCAAACGTTGACCTATTGGGTCAATGAGTTTGTCATTGGGTCAAGGATTAACTATTCTGACCATAGTTGACTTTTTGGTCAAAAGTTAACTTATTTTGACAAAAATTGAAATTTTGGTCAAAAGTTAACCCATTGGGTGAACGAGGCGGTCATTGGGTCATAAATTGACCGTTTTGACCAAAGATGACTTTTTGGTCAAAAGTTGGCCTATTTTGACCAAATATGACTTTTTGGCCAAAAGTTAACCCATTGGATGAACAGGGTGGTCATTAGGTCAGAAATTGTCCATTTTGACCAAAGTTGACTTTTTGGTCAATGAGTAGGAAATTTTGTCAAAAATTAACCATTTTGACTGAAGATGACTTTTTGGTCAAATGTTGGTCTATTGGGTCAATGGGTTGGTCATTGGGTCAAACATTGACCATTTTGAACAAAGTTGACTTTTTGGTTAAAAGTTCACCTATTGGGTCAATTGGTGGTCATTAGGTTAAAAATTGACTATTTTGACTAAAATTGACTTTTTTGTAAAAAGTTGAACTATTGGGTCAATGGGTTTATCATTGGGTCAAGGATTGACCATTTGGACCAAAGTTGACTTTTTGGTCAGAGATTGACTTATTGGGTCAATAGTTGGTCATCAGGTGAAAATTAGACTACTTTGACCAAAATTGAATTTTTGGGCTAAAGTTAACCCACTGGAGTCAACGGGTGGTCATTGGGTCGAGAATTGACCATTTTGAGGAAAGATGACTTTTGTTCAAAAGTTGACCTATTTTGACCAAAATTGAATATTTGGTCAAAAATTGACCAATTAGGTCAATGGGTTTGTCATTGGGTCAAGGATTGACAATTTTGACCAAAGTTGACTTTTTGGTCAGAGATTGACTTATTGGGTCAATAATTGGTCATTAGGTCAAAAATTGACTATTTTGACCAAAATTGAATTTTTGGTCAAAAGTTAACCCATTGGGTCAACAGGGTGGTCATTGGGTCAGAAATTGACCATTTTGACCAAAGTTAACTTTTTAGTCAAAAGTTGACTATTCGTCGATGAGTTGGCCATGGAGTAAAAAATTGACCATTTTGACTAAAGTTCACTTTTTGGTCAAAAGTTGACATATTGGGTCTATGGTGTTCATCTGGTCAAAATTAAACTATTTTAACCAAAATTGACTTTTTAGTCAAACGTTGACCTATTGGTTCAAGGGGTTTGTCATTGGGTCAAGGATTGACCTTGTTGACAAAAATTAACTTTTTGGTCAGAGATTGACTTATTGGGTAAATAATTGTTCATTAATTCAAAATTGACTATTTTGACCAAAATTGACTCTTTGGTCAAAAGTTGACCTATTAGGCAAATGAGTTGGTCTTTGGGTTAAGGATTGATCGTTTTGTACAAAGTTGACTTTTTAGTCAAAAGTTGACCTATTGGGTCAATGGGTTAGTCATTGGGTAAAGGATTGACCATTTTGACCAAAGTCAACTTTGTGGACAAAGATTGACTTACAGGGTCAATAATTGGTTATTAGATCAAAAATTGACTATTTTGACAAAAATTGACTTTTGGTCGAAAAGTTGACTATTAGATCGATGAGGTGGTCATTAAGTCGAAAATTGATTATTTTGACCAAAATTTACTTTTTGGTTAAACCTTCATCTGATTGAGTCAATGGGTTTGTCATTGGGTCAAGGATTGATCATTTTGACCAAAGTGACTTTTCGGTCATAGATTGACTTTTTGGGTCTATAATTGGTCATTAGGTCAAAAATTGACTATTTTGACCAAAATTGAATTTTTTTTCAAAAGTTAACCCATTAGGTCAATGGGGTAGTCATTGGGTCATAAATTGACCATATTGACCAGATTACTTTTGAGTCGAAAGTTGACTATTTTGACGAAATATAATTTTTGGTTAAAAGTTAACGAATTAGATTGACGGGGTGGTCTTTGGGTCAGAAATAGACCATTTTGACCAAAGTTGACTTTTCTGTTAAAAGTTGACCTATTTGGTCAACGAGTTGGTAATTGGGTTAAGAATTGACCATTTTGACCAAAGAAGACTTTTTGGACAAAAAATGACCTATTGGGTTAATGGGTTGGTCAACAGATCAAAAATTGAGCATTTTGACCAAAGTTGAATTTTTGGTCGAAAGTTGACTTATTAGAGTCGATGGTGGTTATTTGGTCAAAAATTGAGTATTTTGACCAAAATTGATTTTTTGGTCAAAAGTTGTCCTATTGGGTCAATGGTTTTATTATTGGGTCAAGCATTCACCATTTTGACCAAAATTGACTTTTTGGTCAAAGATTGACTTAATTGGTCAATAATTGGTCATTAGGTCAAAAATTAACTTTTTTATCTAAAATTGAATATTTGGTCAAAAGTTAACCAATGGGTCCACGAGGTTGGTTATTGGGTCAGAAATTGACCATTTTGTCCAAAGTTGACTTTTTGGCCAAAAGTTGACCTATTTGGCCAATGAGTTGGTAATGGGTTAATGAATTGACCATTTTGACTAAAGATGATTTGTTAATTAAAAGTTGACCTATTGAGTCAATGGGTTGGTCATTGGGTCAAAAATTGACCATTTTGACCAAAGTTGACTTTTTGGTCAAAAGTTGACCTATTAGGTCGATGGGTGCTCATTAGGTCGAAAATTGACTATTTTGACCAAAATTGACTTTTTGGTCGAAAAGTTGACTATTGGGCCATTGATTTGGTAATTGGGTCGAAGATTGACCATTTTGACCAAAGATAACTTTTTAGTCGAAGTTTACTTATTGAGTCGACGGGAGTTGTCATTAGGTCGGAAATTGACCATTTGGACTAAAGTTGAGTTTTTGGTCAAAGGTTGACCTATTTGGCCAATGATTTGGTAATTGGGTCAAGAATTGATCATTTTGACCAAAAGTGACTTTTTAGTCAAAAGTTGATCTATTGGGTCAATGGGTTGGTCATTGGGTCAAAAATTGACCGTTTTGACCAAAGTTGAATTTTTGGTCAAAAGTTGTCCTATTAGGTCAATGGGTGGTCATTAGGTCAAAAATTGACTATTTTGATCAAAATTGACTTTTATGTCAAAAGTTGACTTATTGGGCCAAGGATTGACCATTTTACCAAAGTTGATTTTTTGGTCTCAGATTGACTTATTGGGTCAATAATTGGTCAATAATTCAAAAATTGACTATTTTGACTAAAGTTGATTTTTTGGTCAAAAGTTGACCTATTGGGTTAATGGGTGCTCATTAGGTCAAAAATTAACTATTTTGACCAAAATTGACTTTTTGGTCAAGTGTTGACCTATTTGGCCAATGATTTGGTAATTGGGTCAAGAACTGACCATTTTGACCAAAGATGACTTTTTAGTCAAAAGTTTACTTATTGGGTCAACGAGGGTTTCATTGGGTCAGAAATTGACCATTTGAACCAAAGTTGAGTTTTTGGTCAAAGGTTGACCTATTTGGCCAATGAGTTGGTAATTGGGTCAAGAATTGATCATTTTGACTAAAGATGACTTTTAAGGCAAAAGTTGATCTATTGGGTTAATGGGTTGCTCATTGGGTCAAAAATTAACCATTTTGACCAAAGTTTTATTTTTGGTCAAAAGTTGACATATTTGGTCAATGAGTGGTCATTAGGTAAAAAATTGACTATTTTTATCAAAATTGAATTTTCGGTCAAAAGTTGACTTATTGGGTCAATGGGTTTGTCATTGGCTCAAGGATTGACCATTTTACCAAAGTAGATTTTTTGGTCTGAGATTGACTTATTGGGTTAATAATTGGTCAATAATTCAAAAATTAACTATTTTGACTAAAATTGACTTTTTGGTCAAAAGTTGACCTATTAGGGCAATGGGTTGGTCATTGGGTCAAGGATTGATCATTTTGACCAAAGTTGACTTTTTGATCAAAAGTTGACCTATTGGGTTAATGTGTTGGTCATTGGGTCAAGGATTAACCATTTTGACCAAAGTTGACTATTTGGTCAGAGATTTGCTTACTAGGTCAATAATTGGTCATTAAGTTAAAAATTGACTATTTTGACCAAAATTGACTTTTTGGTCAAAAGTTGACCAATTGGGTCAATGGGTTTGTCATTGGTTCAAGGATTGACCATTTTGACTAAAGTTGACTTTTTTGTCAGAGATTAACTTTTTGTGTTAATAATTGGTCATTAGGTCAAAAATTGACTATTTTGACCAAAATTTAAATTTTGGTCAAAAGTTGACCCATTGGGTCAATGGGGTGGCCATTGGGTCAGAAATTGACCATTTTGACCAAAATTGACTTTTTAGTCTAAACTTGACCTTTTTGGTCAATGGGTAGGTAATTGGGTCAAGAATTGACCATTTTGACCAAAGATGACATTTTAGTCAAATTTTGACCTATTGGGTCATTGGATTGGTCATTGGGTCAAGGATTGACCATTTTGACCAAGGTTGACTTTGTTGTCAAAGTTCGCTTACTGGCTCAATAATTGGTCATTAGATCAAAAATTGACTATTTTGATAAAAATTGACTTTTTTGTCAAAAGTTGACATATTGGTCAAAAGTTAGTCATTAAGTTAAAAATTGACAATTTTGACCAAAATTTACTTTTTGGTCAAAAGTTGACCTATTGGGTCAATGGGTTTGTCATTGGGTCAAGGATTGACCATTTTAACCAAAGTTTACTTTTTGGTTAGAGAATGACTTTTTGGGTTAATAATTTGTCATTATGTAAAAAATTGACAATTTTGACCAAAATTGAATTTTTTTTGTCAAAAGTTAACCCATTGGGTCAGAGGGGTGGTCATTGGGTCAGAAATTGACCATTTTGACATTTGGTCAAAAGTTGACCTATTTTGACCAAAATTGAATTTTTGGTCAGAAGTTAACCTATTGGGTGAACGGGGTGGTCATTGGGTCAGAAATAGACCATTTTGACCAAAATTCACTTTTTGGTCAAAAATTGACCTATTTAGTCAACGAGCTGGTAATTGGGTCAAGAATTGATCATTTTGAACAAATATGACTTTTTGGAAAAAAGTTGACCTATTGGGTTAATGGGTTGGTCTTTGGGTCAAAATTGAGCATTTTAACCAAAGTTGACTTTTTGGTCAAAGTTGACCTATTGCGTCAATTGTTGGTCATTACATCAAAAATTGTCTATATTGATCAAAATTGATTTTGTGGTCAAAAGTTGACCCAATGGGTCAATGGGTTTATCTTTGGGTCAAGGGTTTATCTTTGGGTCAAGTATTCATCATTTTGACCAAAGTTGACTTTTTTGTCAGAGATTGACTTATTGGGTCAATAATTGGTCATTTGGTCAAAAATTAACTTTTTAGAATAAAATTGAATATTTGGTCAAAAGCTAACATAATGGGTCAACGGGGTGGTCATTGGGTCAGAAAAATGACTATTTTGACCAAAGTTGACTTTTTGGTCAAAAGTTAACCTATTTGGTCAATGAGTTGGTAATTGGGTCAAGAACTGACCATTTTGACCAAAGATGACTTTTTAGTCAAAAGTTGACCTATTGTGTCAATGGGTTGGTCATTGGGTCAAAAATTGACCATTTTGACTTAAGTTGACTTTTTGGTCAAAAGTTGACCTATTGGGTCAATGGGTGCTCATTAGGTCAAAAATTGACTATTTTGACCAAAATTGACTTTTTGGCCAAAATTTGATCTATTTGGCCAATGAGTTGGTAATTGGGTCAAGAACTGTCCATTTTGACCAAAAATGACTTTTTAGTCAAAAGTTGACCTATTGGGTCAACGGGGTTATCATTGGGTCAGAAATTGACCATTTGGACCAAAGTTGAGTTTTTATTTAAAGGTCGACCAATTTGGCCTATGAGTTGTTAATTGGGTTAAGAATTGATCATTTTGACCAAAGATGACTTTTTAGTCAAAAGTTGATCTATTGGGTCAATGGATTGGTCATTGGGTCAGAAATTGATTATTTCGACCAAAGTTGAATTTTTGGTCAAAAGTTGACCTATTAGGTCAATGGGTGGTCATTAGGTCAAAAATTGATTATTTTGACCAAAATTGACTTTTTGGTCAAAAGTTGACTTATTGGGTCAATGGGTTTGTCATTGGGTAAAAGATTGACCATTTGACAAAAGTTGATTTTTTGGTATGAGATTGACTTATTTGGTCAATAATTGGTCAATAATTAAAAAATTGACTATTTTGACTAAAGTTGACTTTTTCGTCAAAAGTTGACCTATTAGGGCAATGGGTTGGTCATTGGGTCAAGGATTGATCTTTTTGACCAAATTTGACTTTTTGGACAAAAGTTGACATATTGGGTTAATGGGTTGGCCATTGGGTTAAGGATTGAACCTTTTGACCAAAGTTGACTTTTTGGTCAGAGATTGGCTTACTAGGTCAATAATTGGTCATTAATTCAAAAATTGACTATTTTGACCAAAATTGACTTTTTGATTTAAAGTTGACCTATTGGGTCAATGGGTTTGTCATTGAGTCAAGGATTAACCATTCTGACCAAAGTTGATTTTTTGGTCAGAGATTGACTTATTGGGTCAATATTTGGTCATTTGGTTAAAAATGGATTATTTTGACCAAAATTGAATTTTTGGTCAAAAGTTAACCCATTGAGTCTACGGGGTGGTCATTGGGTCAGAAATTGACCATTTTGACCGAAGTTGACTTTTTGGTCAAAAGTTGACTTATTTCGCCAATGAGTTGGCCATTGGGTAAAAAATTGACCATTTTGACCAAAGTTGACTTTTTGGTCAAAAGTTGACCTATTGGGTTAATGGTGGTCATTAGGTCAAAAATTGACTATTTTGACCAAAAATGACTTTTTGGTCAAAAATTGACTTTATTCGAGTTAATGGGTTTGTCATTTGGGTCGAGGATTGACCATTTTGACCAAAGTTGACTTTTAGTCAGAGATAGACTTTTTGGGTCAATAATTGGTCATTAGGTGAAAAATTGACTATTTTGACCAAAATTGAATTTTTGGTCAAAAGTTAACCCATTGGGTCAACAGAGTGGTCATTGGGTCAGAAATTGACAATTTTGACCAAATTCGACTTTTAGGTCAAAAGTTGACCTATTTAGTCAATGTGTTGGTAATTGGGTTAAGAATTGACCATTTCATCCAAAGATTGACTATTTTGAACAAAATTGACTATTAGGTCAAAAGTTGACTATTTTGAACAAAATTGACTTTTTAGTCAAAAGTTGACCTATTTGGTCAATGGGTTTGTCATGGGTCAAGGATTGACCATTTTGACCAAAATTCACTTTTTGGTCAGAGATTGACTTATTGGGTTAATAATTTGTCATTAATTCAAAAATTGACTGCTTTGACCAAAATTGACTTATTAGGCCAATGGGTTGGTCATTGGGTCAATGATTTATCATTTTGACAAAAGTTGACCTTTTGGTCAAACGTTGACCTTTTGGGCCAATGAGTTGGTCATTTGGTCAAGTATAGACCATTTTGAACAAAGTTGACTTTTTGGTCAGAGATTGGCTTACTGGGTCAATTATTGGTCGTTAAGTTAAAAATTGACTATTTTGACCAAAGTTGATTTTTTGCTCAAAAGTGCACCTATTGAGTCAATGGGTTGGTCATTGGATCAACAATTAACCATTTTGACCAAAGTTGACTTTTTGGTCAAAAGTTGACCTATTGGGTCAATTGGTTGGTCATTGGGTCAAGGTTTGACCATTTTGACCAATGTTGAGTTTTTGGTTAGAGATTAACTTATTGGGTCAATAATTGGTCATTAGGTCAAAAATTGATTATTTTGATCACAATTAAATTTTTTGTCAAAAGTTTATCCATTGAGTTAACGGGGTGGTCATTTGGTCAAAAATTGACCATTTTGACCAAAGTTGACTTTTTGGTCAAAAGTTGACCTATTTGGTCAATGAGTTGGTAATTGGGGCAAGAATTGACTCTTTTGACCGAAGATGACTGTTTGGTTAAAATTTGTTTTATTGGATCAACGGGTTGGTCATGGGGTCAAAAATTGACCATTTTGACCAAAGTTTACTTTTTCGTCAAAAGTTGACCTATTGGGTTAATGGTCATTTGGTCAAAAATTGACTATTATGACCAAAACTGACTTTTTGGCCAAAAGTTAACCTATAAGGTCAATGGGTTTGTCATTGGGTCAAGGATTGACTATTTTGACCAAAGTTGACCTTTTGGTCAGAGATTGACTTATTGTGTCAATAATTGGTCATTAGGTCAAAAATTCACTATTTTGACCAGAATTAAATTTTTGGTCAAAACTTAACCCATTGGGTTATCGGGGAGGACATTAGCTCAGAAATTGACCATTTTGACCAAAGTTGACTTTTTGATCAAAGGTTGACCTATTTGGTCACTGAGTTGGTTATTGGGTCAAGAATTTGACCATTTTGACCAAATTAGACCAGTTTGACCTATTGGGTCAATGGGTAAAAAATTAATCATTTTGACCACAGTTGACTTTTTGGTCAAAAGTTGACGTATTGGGTCAATGGATTGTCATTAGGTCAAAAATTAACTATTTTGAACAAAATTGACTTTTTGGTCAAAGTTGACCTATTGGGTCAAGGATTGACTATTTTGACCAAAATTCATTTTTTGGTCAGAGATTGACTTATTGGACAAAAATTGGTCATTAATTCAAAAATTAACTATTTTGACCAAAATTGACTTTTTGGTCAAAAGTTGACCTATTAGGCCAATGGGTTGGTCATTGGGTCAATGATTAATCATTTTGACCAAAGTTGACCGTTTGGTCAAAAGTTAACATATTGGGTCAATGGGTTGGTCATTAGGTCTAGGATAGACCATTTTGGTGAAAGTTGACTTTTTGGACAGAGATTGGCTTACTGAATCAATAATTGGTCATTGGGTCAAAAATTGACTATTTTGACCAAAATTGATTTTGTGGTCAAAAGTTAACTTATTGGGTTAACGGGTTGGTCATTGGGTTGACCATTTTGACCAAAGCTGACTTTTTGGTCAAAACTTAACCTATTGGGTCAATGGGTTGGTCATTGGGTCAAGGATTGACCATTTTGACCAAAGTTGAGTTTTTGGTCAGAGATTGACTAATTGGGTCAATAATTGGTCATTAGGTCAGAAATTGATTATTTTGACCAAAATTAAATTTTTAGTCGATAGTTTATGCGTTAGGTTAAAGGGGTAGTCATTGTGGTAGAATTGATTATTTTGACCGAAGTTGACTTTTGGTCAAATTTGGCCTATTTGGTCAATGAGATAGTAATTGGGTCAAGAATTGACTATTTTGACCGAAGATGACTTTTTGGTCAAAATTTGATCTATTGGGTCGACAGGTTGGTCATTGGGTCAAAAATTAACCATTTTGACCAAAGGCAAAAGTTGACCTATTGGGTTAATGGGTGGTCATTAGGTCAAAAATTGACTTTTTGGTCAAAAGTTGACCTATTAGGTCAATGGGTTTGTCATTGGGTCAAGGATTGACTATTTTGACCAAAGTTGACTTTTTGTTCAGAGATTGACTTTTTGGGTCCATAATTGGTCATTTGGTCAAAAATTGACTATTTTGACCTATATTGAATTTTTGGTCAAAAGTTAACCCATTGGGTCAACGGGGTGGTCTTTGGTTAGAAATTAACCATTTTGACCAAAGATGACTTTTTGGTTAAAAGTTAACTTATTTTGACCAAAATTGAACTTTTGGTCAAAAGTTAACCTTTTGGGTCAACTCGGTGGTCATTGGGTCAGAAATTGACCATTTCGACCAAAGCTGAATTTTTGGTTAAAAGTTGACCTTTTTGGTCAATGTGTTGGTAATTGGATCAAGAATTGACCATTTTGAACAAAGATGACTTTTTGGACAAAAGTTGACCTATTGGGTTAATGGATTGGTCATTGGGCCAAAAATTGACCATTTTAACCAAAGTTGACGTTTTGGCAAAAGTTAACCTATTGGATCAATGGGTGGTCATTAGGTCATAAATTGACTATTTTGACCAAAATTAATTTTTTCGTCAGAAGTTGACTATCGGTTAAAATGTTTGGTCAAAAGTAAACCAATTGGGTCAACGGGGTGGTCTTTAGTTAGAAATTAACCATTGTGACCAAAGATGACTTTTTGGTTAAAAGTTAACTTATTTTGACCAAAATTGAACTTTTGGTCAAAAGTTAACTTTTTGGGTCAATCGGGTGGTCATTGGGTCAGAAATTGATTATTTCGACCAAAGTTGAGTTTTTGGTCAAAAGTTGACCTATTTGGTCAATGTGTTGGTAATTGGGTCAAGAATTGACCATTTTGAACAAAGATGACTTTTTGGACAAAATTTGATCTATTGGTTTAATGGATTGGTCATTTGGTCAAAAATCGACATTTTAACCAAAGTTGACTTTTTGGCAAAAGTTGACATATTAGGTTAATAATTGGTCATTATTTCAAGAATTGACTTTTTTGACTAAAATTGAATTGCTAGTCAAAAGTTAACCCAATGGGTCAACGGAGTAGTCATTGGGTCAGAAATTGACCATATTGACCAAAGTTGACTTTTTGGTCGAAAGTTGACTATTTGGTCGATGAGTTGGTAATTGGGTCGAAGACCGACCATTTCGACCAAATATGATTTTTAGTCGAAAAGTTGACCTTTTGGGTCGATGGGTTGGTCATTGGGTCAAAAATTAACCATTTTGACTAAAGTTGACTTTTTGGTCAAAAGTTAACCTATTGGGTAAATGGGTGCTCATTAAGTAAAAATTGACTATTTTGACCAAAATTGACTTTTTGGTCAAAAGTTGACCTATTAGGTCAATGGGTTTGTCATTGGGTCAAGCATTGACCATTTTGACCAAAGTTGACTTTTTGGTCAGAGATTGACTTATTGGGTCAATAATTGGTCATTAGGTCAAAAATTAACATTTTTTTACCAAAATTGAATTTTAAGTCAAAAGTTAACCCAATGGGTGAACGGGGTGGTCATTGGATCAGAAATTAACCATTTGGACCAAAGTTGACTTTTTTGTCAAAGGATGAAATATTTGGCCAATGAGTTGGTAATTAGGTCAAGAATTGACCATTTTGACCGAAGATGACTTTTTAGTCAAAAGTTGATCTATTGGGTCAATAGGTTGGTCATTGGGTCAAAAATTGACCATTTTGACTAAAGTTGAAATTTTGGTCAAAAGTTGACCTATTAGATCCAAGGGTGGTCATTAGGTCAAAAATTGACTATTTTAACCAAAATTAACTTTTTGGTCAAAAGTTGACCTATTAGGTCAATGTGTTTGTCATTGGGTCAAGGATTGACCATTTTGACCAAAGTTGACTTTTTGGTCTGAGATTGACTTGTTGGGTCAACAATTTGTTAATAATTCAAAAATTGTCCATTTTGACCAAAATAAACTTTTTGGTCAAAAGTTGACATATTAGGCCAGTGGGTTGGTCATTGCGACAAGGATTGATCCTTTTGACCAAAGTTGACTTTTTGGTCAGAGATTAGCTTACTAGGTCAATAATCAGTCATTAGGTCAAAAGTTGACTATTTTGACCAAAATTGACTTTTTGGTCAAAAGTTGACCTATTGGGTCATTGGGTGGTCATTAAGTCAAAAATTGACAATTTGAACCAAAATTGACTTTTTGTTCAGAGATTGACTTTTTGGGTCCATAATTGGTCATTAGGTCAAAAATTGATTACTTTGACCAAAATTAAATTTTTGGTCAAAGGTTAACCCATTGGGTCAACGGGGTGGTCATTGGGTCAGAAATTAATCATTTTGACAAAAAATGACTTTTTGGTTAAAAGTTAACCTATTTTCACCAAAATTGAATTTTTGGTCAAAAGTTAACCTTTTGGGTCAACCGGGTGGTCATTGGGTCAGAAATTGACCATTTCGACCAAAGTTGACTTTTTGGTCACAGATTGACTTATCTGGTCAATAATTGGTCATTAGGTCAAAAATTGATATTTTTGACCAAAATTGAATTTTGAGTCAAAAGTTAACCCAATGGGTCAACAGGGTGGTCATTGGGTTAAAAATTGATCATTTTGACCAAAGATGACTTTTTGGTCAAATGTTGACCTATTCTGCCAATGAGTTGGTAATTGGGTCAAGAATAGACCATTTTGACCAAAGATGGCTTTTTAGTCAAAAATTGATCTATTATGTTAATGGGTTGGTCACTGGGTAAAAAATTGACCATTTTGACTAAAGTTGAAATTTTCGTCAAAAGCTGACCTATTAGGTTAATGAGTGGTCATTAGGTCAAAAATTGACTTTTTTGACTAAAATTGAGTTGTTGGTCAAAAGTTAACCCAATGGGTTAACGGGGTAGTCATTGGGTCAAGAATTGACTATTTTGACCGAAGATGACTTTTTGGTCTAAATTTGATCTATTGGGTCAACGGGTTGGTCATTGGGTAAAAAATTAACCATTTTGAACAAAATTCACTTTTTGGTCAAAAGTTGGCTTATTGGGTTAATGGGTGGTCATTAGATCAAAAATTGACCATTTTGACAAAAATTGACTTTTTGGTCAAAAGTTGACCTATTGGGTCAATGAGTTTGTCATTGGGTCAAGGATTGACTATTTTGACCAAAGTTGACTTTTTGTTCAGAGATTGACTTTTGGGTCCATAATTGGTCATTAGGTCGAAAATTGATTATTTTGACCTATATTGAATTTTTAGTCAAAAGTTAACCCATTGGATCGACGGGGTAGTCTTTGGTTAGAAATTAACCATTTTGACCAAAGATGACTTTTTGGTTAAAAGCTAGCCTATTTTGACCAAAATTGAATTTTTGGTCAAAAGTTAACCTTTTGGGTCAACTGGGTGGTCATTGGGTCAGAAATTGACCATTTTGACCAAAGTTGATTTTTTTGTCAAAAGTGCACCTATTAAGTCAATGGGTTGGTCAGTGGATCAACAATTGACCATTTTGACCAAAGTTGACTTTTTGGTCAAAAGTTGACCTATTGGGCCAATTGGTTGGTCATTGGGTCAAGGCTTGACCATTTTGACCATAGTTGACTTTTTGGTCAGAGATTGACTTATTGGGTCAATAATTGGTCATTAGGTCAAAAATTGATTATTTTGACCACAATTAAATTTTTTATCAAAAGTTTATCCATTGAGTTAACGGGGTGGTCATTTGGTAAAAAATTAACCATTTCGACCAAAGTTGAGTTTTTGGTCAAAAGTTGACCTATTTGGTCAATGTGTTGGTAATTGGGTCAAGAATTGACCATTTTGAACAAAGATGATTTTTTGGACAAAAGATGACCTATTGGGTTAATGGATTGGTCATTGGGTCAAAAATTAACTATTTTAACCAAAGTTGACTTTTTGGCAAAAGTTGACCTATTGGGTCAATGGGTGGTCATTAGGTCAAAAATTGACTATTTTGACCAAAATTAATTTTTTGGTCAAATGTTGATTATTGGGTTAATGTGTTTGTCATTGGGTCAAGGATTCACCATTTTGACCAAAGTTGACTTTTTTGTCGGAGATTGACTTATTGGGTCAATAAGTGGTCATTAGGTCAAAAATTGACTTTTTTGACTAAAATTGAATTGTTGTTCAAAAGTTAACCTAATGGGTCAAAGGGGAAGTTATTGGGTCAGAAATTGACCATTTTGACCAAAGTTGACTTTTTGGTCAAAAGTTGACCTATTTGGCCAATGAGTTGGTAATTGGGCCAAGAACTGACCATTTTGACCAAAGATGACTTTTTTGTCAAAATTTGACCTTTTGGGTCAATGGGTCGGTCATTGGGTCAAAAATTAACCATTTTGACCAAAGTTGACTTTTTGGTCAAAAGTTGACCTATTGGGTTAATGGGTGCTCATTATGTCAAAAATTGACTTTTGGTCAAAAGTTGATCTATTTGGTTAATGGTTTTGTCATTGGTTCAAGGATTGACTATTTTGACCAAAGTTGACTTTTTGTTCAGAGATTGACTTTTTGGGTCCATAATTGGTCATTAGGTCAAAAATTGACTATTTTGACCTATATTAATTTTTTGGTCAAAAGTTAACCCATTGAGTCAACGGGGTGGTCTTTGGTTAGAAATTAACCATTTTGACCAAAGATGACTTTTTGGTTAAAAGTTAACTTATTTTGACCAAAATTGAACTTTTGGTTAAAAGTTAACCTTTTGGGTCAACTCGGTGGTCATTGGGTCAGAAATTGACCATTTCGACCAAAGTTGAATTTTTGGTTAAAAGTTGACCTATTTGGTCAATGTGTTGGTAATTGGATCAAGAATTGACCATTTTGAACAAAGATGACTTTTTGGACAAAAGTTGACCTATTGGGCCAGTTGGTTGGTAATTGGGTCAAGGCTTGACCATTTCGACCAAAGTTGACTTTTTGGTCAGAGATTGACTTATTTGGTCAATAATTGGTCATTAGGTCAAAAATTGATATTTTTGACCAAAATTGAATTTTAAGTCAAAAGTTAACCTAATGGGTCGACGGGGTGGTCATTGGGTCGGAAATTGACCATTTGGACCAAAGTTGACTTTTTGGTCAAAGGACCTATTTGGCCAATGAGTTGGTAATTATGTCAAGAATTAACCATTTTGACCAAAGATGACTTTTTAGTCAAAAGTTTATCTATTGGGTCAATGGGTTGGTCATTGGGTCAAAAATTGACCATTTTGAGCAATGTTGAAATTTTGGTCAAAAGTTGACCTTTTAGGTCAAAGGGTGGTCATTAGGTCAAAAATTGACTATTTTGACCAAAATTGATTTTTTGGTCAAAAGTCGACCTATTAGGTCAATGGGTTTGTCATTGGATCAAGGATTGACCGTTCGACCTAAGTTGGCTTTTTGGTCAGAGATTGACTTATTGGGTCAATAATTGGTCATTAGGTCAAAAATTGACATTTTTTTACCAAAATTGAATTTTAAGTCAAAAGTTAACCTAATGGGTCAACGGGGTGGTCATTGGGTCAGAAATTGACCATTTGGACCAAAGTTGACTTTTTGGTCAAAGGATGACCTATTTGGCCAATGAGTTGGTAATTAGGTCAAGAATTGTCCATTTTGACCAAAGATGAGTTTTTAGTCAAAAGTTGATCTATTGGGTCAATGGGTTGGTCATTGGATAAAAAATTGATCATTTTGACCGAAGTTGAAATTTTGGTCAAAAGTTGACATATTAGGTTAAAAGTTGGTCTTTTGGTTAAAAATTGACAATTTTAACCAAAATTAACTTTTTGGCCAAAAGTTGACCTTTTGGGTCAATGAGTTTGTCATTGGGTCAAAGATTGACCATTTTGACCAAAGTTGACTTTTTGGTTTGAGATTGACTTATTGGGTCAATAATTGGTCAATAATTTAAAAATTGACCTTTTTGACCAAAATAGACTTTTTGGTCAAAAGTTGACCTACTATGCCAACGGGTTGGTCATTGCTTCAAGGATTGATCACTTTGACGAAAGTTGACTTTTTGGACAAAAGTTGACCATTTTGACCAAAGTTGACTTTTTGGTCAGAGATTGGCTTTATAGGTTCATAATTGGTCATTAGGTTAAAAATTGACTATTTGGTCAAAAGTTGACCTATTGGGTCAATGGGTGGTCATTGAGTCAAAAAATGACAATTTTGACCAAAATTGACTTTCTAGTCAAGAGTTGACCTATTGGGTCAGTGGGTTTGTCAATGGGTCAAGGATTTACTATTCTGACCAAAGTTGACTTGTTGGGTCAATAATTGGGCATTAGGTCAAAAATTGACTATTTTAACCAAAATTGAATTTTTTATCAAAAATTAACCCATAGGGTGAACGGGGGGTCATTGGGTCAAAAATTGACCATTTTGACCAAAGATGACTTTTTAGTCAAAAGTTGGCCTATTTTGACCAAAATTGACTTTTTGGTCAAAACTTATCCCATTGGGTGAAAGGGTTGGTCATAGGGCCAGAAATTGTCCATTTTGACTAAAGTTGACTTTTTGGTCAAAAGTTGACCTATTTAGTAAACGAGTTGTTAATTGGGTCAAGAATTGACCATTTTGACTGAAGATGTCTTTTTGGTCAAATGTTGATCTATTGGGTCAATGGGTTGGTCATTGGGTCAAAAATTGTCCAATTTTACCAAAGTTGACTTTTTGGTTAAAATTTAACCTTTTGGGTCAATTGGTGGTCATTAAGTCAAAAATTGACTATTTTAACTAAAATTGACTTTTTGGTAAAAAGTTGAACTATTGGGTCAATGGGTTTATCATTGGGTCAAGGATTGAACATTTTGACCAAAGTGGTATTTTTGGTCAAAGATTTACTTATTGGGCCAATAATTAGTCATTAGGTGAAAAATTAACTATTTTGACCAAAATTGAATTTTTGGTCAAAAGTTAACCCATTGGGTCAACGGGGTGGTCATTGAGTCTGAAATTGACCATTTTGACCAAATTCGACTTTTTGGTCAAAAGTTGACCTATTTGGTCAATTTGTTGGTAATTGGGTCAAGAATTTACTATTTCAACCAAAGATGACTTTTTAGTCAAAATTTGACCTATTGGGTTGATGGGTTGGTCATTGGGTAAAAATTGACCATTCTGGCCAAAGTTGACTTTTTGGTCAAAAGTTGACCTATTGGGTCAATGGGTGGTCATTAGGTTAAAAATTGACTATTTTGAACAAAATTAACTTTTAGGTCAAAGTTGACCTATTGGGTCAATGGGTTTGTCATGGGTCAAGGATTGACCATTTTGATCAAAATTCAGTTTTTGGTCAGAGATTGACTTATTGGGTTAATAATTGGTCATTAATTCAAAAATGTCAAACTTTGACCAAAATTGACTTTTTAGAAAAATGTTAACCCATTAGGCCAATGGGTTGGTCATTGTGTCAATGATTGATCATTTTGACCAAAGTTGACGTTTTGGTCAAAAGTTGACCTATTGGGCCAATGTGTTGGTCATTGGGTCAAAGATTGACCATTTTGAACAAAGTTGACTTTTTGGTCAGAGATTGGCTTACTAGGTCAATTATTGGTCGTTAAGTTAAAATTTGACTATTTTGACAAAAGTTGATTTTCTGGTCAAAAGTGCACCTATTGAGTCAATGGGTTGGTCATTGGATCAACAATTGACCATTTTGACCAAAGTTGACTTTTTGGTCAAAAGTTGACCTATTGGATCAATTGGTTGGTCATTGTGTCAAGGCTTGACCATTTTGACCAAAGTTAACTTTTTGGTCAGAGATTGACTTATTGGGTCAATAATTGGTCATTAGGTCAAAAATTGATTATTTTGACCACAATTAAATTTTTTGTCAAATGTTTATCCATTGAGTTAAATGGGTGGTCATTTGGTCAGAAATTGACAATTTTGACCAAAGTTGACTTTTTGCTCAAAAGTTGACCTATTTTGTCAATGAGTTAGTAATTGGGGCAAGAATTGACTATTTTGACCGAAGATGACTTTTTGGTTAAAATTTGATTTATTGGATCAACAGGTTGGTCATTGGGTCAAAAATTAACCATTTTGACCAAAGTTTACTTTTTGGTCAAAAGTTGACCTATTGGGTTAATGGTCATTAGGTCAAAAATTGACTATTTTGACCAAAACTGACTTTTTGGTCAAAAGTTAACCTATAAGGTCAATGGGTTTGTCATTGGGTCAAAGATTGACTATTTTGACCAAAGTTGACTTTTTGTTCAGAGATTGACTTTTTGGGTCCATAATTGGTCATTAGGTCAAAAATTGACTATTTTGACCTATATTGAATTTTTGGTCAAAAGTTAACCCATTGAGTGAACGGGGTGGTCTTTGGTTAGAAATTAACCATTTTGACCAAAGATGAATTTTTGGTTAAAAGTTAACTTATTTTAACCAAAATTGAACTTTTGGTCAAAAGTTAACCTTTTGGTTCAACCGAGTGGTCATTGGGTCAGAAATTGACCATTTCGACCAAAGTTAAGGTTTTGGTTAAAAGTTGACCTATTTGGTCAATGTGTTGGTAATTGGGTCAAGAAATGATCATTTTGAACAAAGATGACTTTTTGGACAAAAGTTGACCTATTGGGTTAATGGATTGGTCATGGGTCAAAAATTGACTATTTTAACCAAATTTGACTTTTTCGCAAAAGTTAACCTATTGGGTCAATGGGTGGTCATTAAGTCATAAATTGACTATTTTGACCAAGATTAATTTTTTTGTCAAAAGTTGACTATCGGTTAAAATGTTTGGTCAAAAGTTAACCCATTGGGTGAACGGGGTGGCCTTTAGTTAGAAATTAATCATTTTGACCAAAGATGACTTTTTGGTTAAAAGTTAACTTATTTTGACCAAAATTGAACTTTTGGTCAAAAGTTAACCTTTTGGGTCAATCGGGTGGTCATTGGGTCAGAAATTGACCATTTCGACCAACGTTGAGTTTTTGGTCAAAGTTGACCTATTTGGTCAATGCGTTGGTAATTGGGTCAAGAATTGACCATTTTGAACAAAGATGACTTTTGGACAAAATTTGACCTAATGGTTTAATGGATTGGTCATTGGGTCAAAAATTGACCATTTTAACCAAAGTTGACTTTTTGGCAAAAGTTGACATATTACGTTAATGAGTGGTCATTAGGTCAAAAATTGACTTTTTTTGACTAAAATTGAATTGTTGGTCAAAAGTTAGCCCAATAGGTCAACGGGGTAGTCATTGGGTCAGAAATTGACCATTTTGACCAAAGTTGACTTTTTGGTCAAAAGTTGACCTATTTGGTCAATGAGTTGGTAATTGGGTCAAGAACTGACCATTTTGACCAAAGATGACTTTTTAGACAAAATTTTACCTTTTGGGTCAATGGGTTAGTTACTGGCTCAAAAATTGTCCATTTTGACCAAAGTTGACTTTTTGGTCAAAAGTTGACTTATTGGGTCAATGGGTGCTCATTAGGTCAAAATTTTACTATTTTGACCAAAATTGACTTTTTGGTCAAAAGTTGAACTATTAGGTCAATGGGTTTGTCATTGGGTCGAGGATTGACCATTTTGACCAAAGTTGACTTTTTGGTCAGAGATTAACTTATTGGGTCAATAATTGGTCATTAGGTCAAAAATTGACATTTTTTACCAAATTGAATTTTAAGTGAAAAGTTAACCCAATGGGTCAACGGGGTGGTCATTGGGTCAGAAATTGACCATTTGGCCAAAGTTGACTTTTTGGTCTGTGATCGACTTATTGGGTCAATAATTGGTCAATAATTCAAAAATTGATCATTTTGACCAAAATAGACTTTTTTGTCAAAAGTTGACCTATTAGGCTAGTATGTTGGTCATTGCGTCAATGATTGATGCTTTTGACCAAAGCTGACTTTTTGGACAAAAGTTGACCATTTTGACCAAAGTTGACTTTTGGGTCAGAGATTAGCTTACTAGGTTAATAATTGGTCATTAGGTCAAAAATTAACTATTTTGACCAAAATTGACTTTTTGGTCAAAAGTTGACCTATTGGGTTATTGGGTGCTCATTAAGTCAAAAATTGACAATTTGAACCAAAAAAGACTTTTTGTTCAGAGATTGACTTTTTGGGTCCATAATTGGTCATTAGGTAAAAAATTGACTATTTTGACCAAAATTGAATTTTTTGTCAAAGGTTAACCCATTGGGTCAACGGGGTGGTCATTGGGTCAGAAATTAATCATTTTGACCAAAGATGACTTGTTGGTTAAAAGTTGACCTATTTTGACCAAAATTGAATTTTTGGTCAAAAGTTAACCTTTTGGGTCAACCGGGTGGTCATTGGGTCAGAAAGTGACCATTTTGACCAAAGTTGACTTTTTGGACAGAGATTGACTTATTAGGTCAACAATTTGTCATTAGGTCAAAATTAATATTTTTGACCAAAATTGAAATTTCGATCGAAAGTTAACTTGATGGATTGACGAGAGGTGGTCATTGAGTTAAAAATTGACCATTTTGACCAAAGATGACTTTCTGGTCAAATGTTGACCTATTTGGCCAATGAGTTGGTAATTGGGTCAAGAATAGACCATTTTGACCAAAGATGACTTTTTAGTCAAAAGTTGATCTATTGGGTTAATGGGTTGGTCATTGGGTAAAAAATTGACCATTTTGACCAAAGTTGAAATTTTCGTAAAAAGTTGACTTATTAGGTTAATGAGTGGTCATTTGGTCAAAAATTGACTTTTTTGACTAAAATTGAATTGTTGGTCAAAAGTTAACCCAATGGATCAACGGGGTAGTCATTAGGTCAGAAATTGACCATTTTGACCAAAGTTAACTTTTTGGTCAAAAGTTGACCTATTTGGTCAATGACTTAGTAATTGGGTCAAGAATTGATTATTTTGACCAAAGATGACTTTTTGGTCTAAATTTGATCTATTGGGTCAACGGGTTAGTCATTAGGTCAAAAATTAACCATTTTGACCAAAATTGAGTTTTTGGTCAAAAGTTGACTTATTGGGTTAATTGGTGGTCATTAGGTTAAAAATTGACTATTTTGACAAAAACTGAGTTTTTGGTCAAATGTTGACCTATTGGGTCAATGAGTTTGTCATTGGATAAGGATTGACTATTTTGACCAAAGTTGACTTTTTGTTCAGAGATTGACTTTTTGGGTCCATAATTGGTCATTTGGTCAAAAATTGACTATTTTGACTTATATTGAATTTTTGGTCAAAAGTTAACCCATTGGGTCAACGGGGTGGTCTTTTGTTAGAAATTAACATTTTGACCAAAAATGATTTTTTGGATAAAAGTTAACTTATTTTGACCAAAATTGAACTTTTGGTCAAAAGTTAACCTTCTGGTCAAAAGTTAACCTTTTGGGTCAACCAGGTGGTCATTGGGTCAGAAATTAACAATTTCGACCAAAGTTGAGTTTTTGGTCAAAAGTTGACATTTTTGGTCATTGTGTTGGTAATTGGGTCACGAATTGACCATTTTAAACAAAGATGACTTTTTGGACAAAAGTTAACCTATTGGGTTAATGGATTAGTCATTGGGTTAAAAATTAACCATTTTAACCAAAGTTGACTTTTTGACAAAAGTTGACCTATTGGGTCAATGGGTGGTAATTAGGTCAAAAATTGTCTATTTTGACCAAAATTAATTTTTTGGTCAAAAGTTGACTATCGGGTTAATGGCTGTCATTCGGTTAAGGATTCACCATTGTGACCAAAGTTGACCTTTTGTCAGAGATTGACTTATTGGGTCAATAAGTGGTCATTAGGTCAAAAACTGACTTTTTTGACTAAAATTGAATTGTTGGTCAAAAGTTAACCTAATTGGTCAACGGGGTAGTCATTGGGTCAGAAATTGACCATTTTGACCAAAGTTGACATTTTGGTTAAAAGTTGGCCTATTTGGCCAATGAGTTGGTAATTGGGCCAAGAAATGACCATTTTGACCAAAGATGACTTTTTTGTCGAAATTTGACCTTTTGGGTCAATGGGTTGGTCATTGGGTCAAAAATTGACCATTTTGACCAAAGTTGACTTTTTGGTCAAAAGTTGACCTTTTGGGTCAATGAGTGCTCATTAGGTCAAAAATTGACTATTTTGACCAAAATTTTCTTTTTGGTCAAAAGTTGACCTATTAGGTCAATGGGTTGTCATTGGGTCAAGGATTGACCATTTTGACCAAAGTTGACTTTTTGGTCAAAGATTGACTTATTGGGTCAATAATTGGTCATTAAGTCAAAAATTGACATTTTTGACCAAAATTGAATTTTAAGTGAAAAGTTAACTGAATGGTTCAACGGGGTGGTTATTTGGTCAGAAATTGACCATTTGGACCAAAGTTGACTTTTTGGTCAAAGGATGACCTATTTGGCCAATGAGTTGGAAATTTGGTCAAGAATTAACCATTTTGACTAAAGATGACTTTTTAGTCAAAAGTTGATCTATTGGGTCAATGGGTTGGTCATTGGGTCAAAAATTGACCATTTTGACCAAAGTTGAAATTTTGGTCAAAAGTTGACCTATTAGGTCAAAGGGTGGTCATTAGGTCAAAAATTGACTATTTTAACCAAAATTGACTTTTTGGTCAAAAGTTGACCTATTGGGTCAATGAGTTTGTCATTGTGTCAAGGACTGACCATTTTGACCAAAGTTGAGTTTTTGGTCTGAGATTGACTTATTGGGTCAATGATTGGTCAATAATTCAAAAATTGACCATTTTGACCAAAATAGACTTTTTGGTCAAAAGTTGATCTATTAGGCCAATGGGTTGGTCATTGCGTCAAGGATTGATCCTTTTGACTAAAGTTGACTTTTTGGACAAAAGTTGACCATTTTGACCAAAGTTGATTTTTTGGTCAGAGATTAGCTTACTAGGTCAGTAATCGGTCATTAGGTCGAAATGTGACTATTTTGACCAAAATTGTTTGGTCAAAAGTTGACCTATTGGGTCATTGGGTGGTCATTAAGTCAAAAATTGACAATTTGAACCAAAATTGTCTTTTTGTTCAGAGATTGACTTTTTGGGTCCATAATTGGTCATTAAGTCAAAAATTGACAATTTTGACCAAAATTGAATTTTTGGTCAAAAGTTAACCCTTTGGGTCAACGGGGTGGTCATTGGGTCAGAAATTAGTCATTTTGACCAAAGATGACTTTTTGGTTAAAAGTTGACCTATTTTGACAAAAATTGAATTTTTGGTCAAAAGTTAACCTTTTGGGTCAACCGGGTGGTCATTGGGTCAGAAATTAACCATTTCGACCAAAGTTGACTTTTTGGTCAGAGATTGACTTATTAGGTCAATAATTGGTCATTAGGTCAAAAATTGATATTTTTGACCAAAATTGAATTTTCAGTCAAAAGTTAACCCAATGGGTCAACAGGGTGGTCATTGGGTTAAAATTTGACCATTTTACCTAAAGTTGACTTTATTGGTCAAATGTTGACCTATTTGGCCAATGAGTTGGTAATTGGGTCAAGAATATACCATTTTGACCAAAGATGACTTTTTAGTCAAAATTTGATCTATTGGGTTAATGGGTTGGCCATTTGGTAAAAAATTGACCATTTTGACCAAAGTTGAAATTTTTGTCAAAAGTTGACCTATTAGGTTAATGAGTGGTCATTAAGTCAAAAATTGACTTTTTTGACTAAAATTGGATTGTTGGTCAAAAGTTAACCTAATGGGTCAACGAGGTAGTCATTGGGTCAGAAATTGACCATTTTGACGAAAGTTGACTTTTTGGTCAAAAGTTAACCTTTTAGGTCAATGGGTTGGTCATTGGGTCAAATTGACCATTTTGACCAAAGTTGACTTTTTGGTCAAAAGTTGTCCTATGGGTCAATGGGTGCTCATTAGGTCAAAAATTGGTATTTTGACCAAAATTGACTTTTTGGTCAAAAGTTGACCTACTAGGTCAATGGTTTTGTCTTTGGGTCAAGGATTGACCATTTTGACCAAAGTTGACTTTTTTGTCAGAGATTGACTTATTGGGTCAATAATTGGTCATTAGGTCAAAAATTGACATTTTTGCCCAAAATTGAATTTAAGTCAAAAGTTAACCCAATGAGTCTACGGGGAGGTCTTTGGGTCAGAAATTAACCATTTGGACCAAAGTTGACTTTTTGGTCAAAGGATGACCTACTTGGCCAATGAGTTGGTAATTAGGTAAAGAATTGACCATTTTGACCAAAAATGACTTTTTAGTCAAAAGTTGATCTATTGGCTCAATGTGTTGGTCATTAGATCAAAAATTGACCATTTTTACCAAAGTTGAAATATTGGTCAAAAGTTGACTATCAAGGTCGAAGAGGGTGGTCATTAGGTCGAAAATAGACAATTTTAACCAAAATTGACTTTTTGGTCAAAATTGACCTTTTGGGTCGATGAGTTTGTCGATAGGTCGAGGATTGACCATTTTGACCAAAGTTGTGTTTTTGGTCTGAGATTGACTTATTGGGTCAATAACTGGTCAATAATTCAAAAATTGACCATTTTGACCAATATAGACTTTTTGGTCAAAAGTTGACCTACTTTGCCAACGGGTTGGTCATTGCGTCAAGGATTGATCATTTTGACAAAAGTTAGTTTTTTGCACAAAAGTCGACCATTTTGAGCAAAGTTGACTTTTTGGTCAGAGATTGACTTAATAGGTCAATGATTGGTCATTAGGTCAAAAATTGACTATTTGGTCAAAAGTTGACGTATTGGGTCAAAGGGTGGTCATTAAGTCAAAAACGGACAAATTTGATTAAAATTGGCTTTTTGGTCAAAAGTTGACCTATTGGGTCAATGGGTTTGTCATAGGGTCAGGGATTCACTATTCTGACCAAAGTTGACTTGTTTGGTCAATAATTGGTAAAAAATTGACTATTTTGACCAAAATTGAAATTTTTGTCAAAAGTTAACCCATTGGGTGAACGTGGGGCCATTGGGTCAGAAATTGACCATTTTGACCAAAGATGACTTTTTCGTCAAAAGTTGGCCTATTTTGACCAAAATTAACTTTTTGGTCAAAAGTCAACCCAATGGATGAACGGGGTGGTCATTGGGTCAGAAATTGTCCATTTTGACCAAAGTTGACTTATTTGGTAAATGAGTTGTTAATTGGGTCAAGAATTGACCATTTTGACTAAAGATGTATTTTTGGTCAAATGTTGATCTATTGGGTCAATGGGTTGGTCATTGGGTCAAAAATTGTCCATTTTGACCAAAGTTGACTTTTTGGTTAAAATTTGACCTATTGGGTCAATTGGTGGTCATTAGTTCAAAAATTGACTATTTTAACTAAAATTGACTTTTTGGTAAAAAGTTGAACTATTGGGTCAATGGGTTTATCATTGGGTCAATGATTGACTATTTTGACCAAAGTGGTCTTTTTGGTCAGAGTTTGACTTATTAGGTCAATAGTTGGTCATTAGGTGAAAATTTGACTATTTTGACCAAAATTGAATTTTTGGGCAAAAGTTAACCCATTGGGTCAACGGGGTGGTCATTGGGTCAGAAATTGACCATTTTGAGGAAAGATGACTTTTTGTTCAAAAGTTGACCTATTTTGACCAAAATTGAATTTTTGGTCAAAAATTGACCCATTAGATTGATGGAGTGGTCATTAGGTCGGACATTGAACATTTTGACCAAAGTTGACTTTTTGGTCAAAAGTTATTCTATTTGGTCAATGAGTTGGTAATTGGCTCAAGAATTGGCCATTTCGACAGAAGTTGACTTTTTGGTCAAAAGTTGATCTATAGGGTCAATGGGTTAGTCATGGGGTCAAAAATTGACCATTTTGACCAAATTTGACTTTTGGGTCAGAGATTAACTTATTGGGTTAATAATTGGTCATTAGGTCAAAAATTGACTATTTTGACCAAAATTGAATTTTTGTTCAAAAGTTAACCCATTGGGTCAACGGGGTGGTCATTGGGTTAGAAATTGATCATTTTGACCAAAGTTGACTTTTTGGTCAAAAGTTGACCTATTTGGTCTATGAGTTGGTAATTGGGTCAAGAATTGACTATTTTGACCAAAGATGATGTTTTACTCAAAAGTTGACATATTGGGTTAATGGGTAAAAAATTGACCATTTTGATCAAAGTTGACTTTTTTGTCAAAAGTTGACCTATTGGGTCTAAGGGTGGTCATTAGGTCAAAAATTGACTATTTTGTCTAAAATTGACTTTTTGGTCAAAAGTTGACTTATTAGGTCAATGAGTTTGTCATTGGGTCAAGGATTGACCAGTTTGATAAAAACTAACTTTTTGGTTAGAGATTGACTCATTGGGTCAAGAATTGATCATTTTGTCCAATGTTGTCTGTTTGGTCAAAAGTTAACCTATTGGGTCAATGGGTTGGTCATTGGGTCAAGGATTGACCATTTTGACCAAAGTTGACTTTGTGGTCAAAGATTGGCTTACCGGGTCAGTAATTGGTCATTAGGTCAAAAATTGACATTTTTGACCAAATTTGAATTTTTAGTCAAAAGTTAACCCAATGGGTCAATGGGGTGGTCATTGGGTCAGAAATTGACCATTTGGACCAAAGTTGAGTTTATGGTCACAGGTTGATCTATTTGGCCAATAAGTGGGTAATTGGGTCAAGAATTGACCATTTTGACCAAAGATGACTTTTTAGTCAAAAGTTGATCTATTGGGTCTTTGGGTTGGTCATTGGGTCAAAAATTGACCATTTTGACCAAAGTTGAATTTTTGTTTAAAAGTTGACCTATTAGGTTAATGGGTGGTCATAAGGTCAAAAATTGACTATTTTGACCAAAATTGACTTTTTATTAAAAAGTTGACTTATTGGGTAAATGGGTTTGTCATTGGGTCAAGGATTGACCATTTTGACCAAAGTTGACTTTTTTATCTGGGATTGGCTTATTAGGTCAATAATTGGACAATAATTCAAAAATTGACAATTTTGACCAAAATTGACTTTTTAGTCAAAAGTTGACCTATTAGGCTAATGGGTTGGTCATTGGGTCAAGTGTTAATCATTTTGACCAACGTTGACTTTTTGGTCAAAAGTTGACCTACGCCTACTAGGTTAATGGGTTGGTCATTGAGTTAAGGATTGACCATTATGACCAAAGTTAACTTTTTGGTCAGAGATTGGCTTATTAGGTCAATAATTGGTCATTAAGTCAAAAATTGACTATTTTGACAAAAATTCACTTTTTTAGTCAAAAGTTGGCCTACTGGGTCAATGGATTTGTCATTGGGGTAAGGATTGACCATTCTGACCAAAGATGACTTTTTGGTCAGAGATTGACTTATTGGGTTAATAATTGGTCATTAGGTCAAAAATTGATTATTTTGACCAAAATTGAATTTTTGGTCAAAAGTTAACCCATTGGGTTAACGGGGGGATCATTGGGTCAGAATTGACCATTTTGACCAAAGATGACTTTTTGTTCAAAAGTTAACCTTTTTTTGACCAAAATTAAATTTTTGGTCAAAAGTTAACCCATTGGGTGAACGCGGGGGGAGGGGGTGGTTATTGTGTCAGAAATTAACCATTTTGACCAAAGTTAACTTTTTGGTCAAAAGTTGACCTATTTGGTAAATGAGTTGGCAATTGCGTCAAGAATTGACTATTTTGATTGAAGATCACTTTTTGGTCAAAGGTTGATCTTTTAGGAAAATGGGTTGGTCATTGGGTAAAAAATTGACTATTTTGACCAAAGTTAACTTTTTTGTCAGAAGTTGACCTTTTTAATCAATGGGTGTTCATTAGGTCAAAAATTGATTATTTTGACTAAAATTGACTTTTTGGTAAAAAGTTGACCTATTGGGTCATTGGGTTTGTCATTGGGTCAAGGATTGACCATTTTGACCAAAGTTGACTTTTTGGTCAGAGATTGACTTATTGGGCCAACAATTGGTCATTAGGTGAAAAATTGACAATTTTGACCAAAATTGAATTTTTGGTCAAAAGTTAACCCATTGGGTCAACGGGGTGGTCATTGGGTCAGAAATTGACCATTTTGACGAAAGATGAATTTTTGGTCAAAAGTTGACCTATTTTGACCAAAATTGAATTTATGGTCAAAATTTAACCCATTGGGTCATCGGGGTGGTCATTGGGTCAGAAATTGATCATTTTAACCAAAGTTGACTTTAACTCAAAAATTGACCTATTTGGTCAATGAGTTGGTAATTGGGTCAAGAATTGACCATTTTGACCGAAGATGACTTTTTGGTCAAAAGTTAATCTATTGGGTCAATGGGTTGGTCATTGGGTCAAAAATTGACCATTTTGACCAAAGTTAACTTTTTAGTCAAAAGTTGACCTATTGGGTAAATGGGTGGTCATTAGGTCAAAAATTAACTATTTTGACCAAAATTGACTTTTGCTCAAATGTTGACCTATTGGGTCAATTGGTTTGTCATTGGGTCAAGGATTGACCATTTTAACCAAAGTTGACTTTTTGGTCAGAGATTGACTTGTTGGGTCAATAATTGGTCATTAGGTCAAAAATTGACTATATTGACCAAAATTAATTTTTTTTGCCAAAAGTTAACCCATTGGGACAACGGGGTGTTCATTGGGTCAGAAATTGACCATTTTGACCAAAGATGACTTTTTGGTCAAAAGTTGACCTATTTGTACTAAAATTGAATTTTTGGTCAAAAGTTAACCTCTTGGGTCAACCGGGTGGTCATTGGGTTAGAAATTGTCCATTTTGACAAAAGTTGACTATTGGTAAAAAGTTGAACTATTTGGTAAAAGAGTTGGTAATTGGGTCAAGAATTGACCATTTTTACTAAAGATGACTTTTTGGTCAAAAGTTGATATATTGGGTCAATGTGTTTGTCATTGGGTCAAAAATTGACCATTTTGACCAAAGTTGACTTTTTGGTCAAAAGTTGGCCAATTGGGTCAATGGGTGGTCATTAGGTCAAAAATTGACCATATTGACCAAAGTTGACTTTTTGGTTAGAAATTAACTTATTGGGTCAATAATTGGTCATAAGGTAAAAAATTAACTACTTTGACTAAAATTTAATTTTTGGTCAAAAGTTAACCCATTAGGTCTACGGGGTGGTCATTGGGTCAGAAATTGACCATTTTGACCAAAGTTGACATTTTGGTCAAAAGTTGACCTATTGGGTAAATTGGGGGTCATTAGGTAAAAAATTGACTATTTTTACTAAAAATTGACTTTTTGGTCAAAAGTTGACCTATTGGGTCTATGGGTTTGTCATTGGGTCAAGGATTGACCATTTTAACCAAAATTGACTTTTTGGTCATACATTGACTTATTGGGTCAATAATTGGTCATTAGGTCAAAAATTTACTATATTGACCAAAATTAAATTTTTCGCCAAAAGTTAACCCATTTGGACAACAGGGTGGTCATTGGGTCAAAAATTGACCATTTTGACCAAAGTTGAATTTTTGGTCAAAAGTTGACATATTTGGTCAATGAGGTGGTCATTGGGTCAGAATTTGACAATTTTGACCAAAGATGACTTTTTGGTCAAAAGTTGACCTATTTTGACCAAAATTAAATTTTTAGTCAAATGTTAACACATTGGGTCAACGTGGTGGTCATTGGGTCAGAAATAGACCATTTTGACCAAAGTTAACTTTTTGGTCAAAAGTTGACCTATTTGGTCAACGAGTTGGTAATTGGGTCAAGAATTGACCATTTTTACTGAAGATGACTTTTTGGTCAAAAGTTGATCTATTGGGTCAATGTGTTGGTCATTGGGTCAAAAATTGACCATTTTGACAAAAGTTAACTTTTAGCTCAAAAGTTGACCTATTCGGTCAATGGGTGGTCATTATGTCAAAAATTGACTATTTTAACTAAAATTGACTTTTTGGTAAAAAGTTGACATATTGGGTCAATGGGTTTGTCATTGGGTCAAGGATTGACCATTTTGACCAAAGTTGACTTTTTGGTCAGAGAATCATTTATTGGGTAAATAATTGGTCATTGAGTGAAAAATTGACTATTTTGACCAAAATTAAATTTTTGGTTAAAAGTTAACCAAATGGGTCAACGGGGTGGTCATTGGGTCAGGAATTGACCATTTTGACCAAATTTGACTTTTTGGTCAAAGGTTGACCTATTTGGTCAATGAGTTGGAAATTGGGTCAAGAATTGACCATTTTGACCAAAGATGACTTTTCAGTCAAAATTTGATCTATTGGGTCAATGGGTTGGTTATAAGGTAAAAAATTGAACATTTTGACCGAAGTTGACTTTTTGGTCAAAAGTTGACCTATTAGGTCAATGGATGGTCATTAGGTCAAAAAATGACTATTTTGAGCAAAATTGACTTTTTGGTCAAAAGTTGACCTATTGGGTCAATGGTTTGTCATTGGGTTAAGGATTGACCATTTTGACCAAAATTCACTTTTTGGTCAAAGATTGACTTATTGGGTCAATAATTGGTCATTAATTCAAAAGTCGACTACCTTGACCAAAATTGACTTTTTGGTCAAATGTTGACCTATTAGGCTAATGGGTTGGTCATTGGGTCAATGGTTGATCATTTTGACCAAAGTTACCTTTTGGTCAAAAGTTTACTTATTGGGCCAATGGGTTGGTCGTTGGGTGAAGGATCAACTTTTTTGACCAAAGTTGACTTTTTGGTCAGAGATTGGCTTATTGGGTCAATAATTGGTCATTATGTCAAAAATTGACTATTTTGACTAAAGTTGATTTTTTGGTCAAAGTGCACCGATTGGTTCAATGGGTTGGTCATTGGATCAACCATTTACCATTTTGACCAAAGTTAACTTTTTGGTCATAAGTTGACCTATTGGGTCAATTAGTTAGTCATTGGGTCATGGATTGACTATTTTGACCAAAGTTGACTTTTTGGTCAGAGATTAACTTATTAGGTCAATAATTGGTCATTAGGTCAAAAATTGATTATTTTGACAAAAATTAAATTTTTGGTCAAAAGTTTATCCATTGGGTTAACGGGGTCGTCATTTGGTCAGAAATTGACCATTTTGACCAAAGTTGACTTTTTGGTCAAAAGGTTACTGTTGGTCAATGAGTTGGTAATTGGGTCAAGAATTGACCATTTTTATCGAAGATGACATTTTGGTTAAAAATTCATCTATTGGAACAACGGGTTGGTCATTGGGTCAAAAATTGACCATTTTGACCAAAGTTTACTTTTTGGTTAAAAGTTGACTTATTGGGTTAATGTGTGGTCATTAAGTCAAAAATTGATTATTTTGACCAAAATTGACATTTGGTCAAAAGTTGACCTACAGGGTTAATGAGTTTGTCATTGGGTCAAGGACTGACTATTTTGACTGAAGTTGACCATTTGGTCAGAGATTGACTTATTGTGTACCAAAATTGAATTTTTGGTTAAAAGTTAACCCATTGGGTGAACGGGGAGGTCATTGGCTCAGAAAATGACCATTTTGACCAAAGTTGACTTTTTGGTCAAAGGTTGACCTATTTGGACAATGAGTTGGTAATTGGGTCAAGAATTTGACCATTTTGACCAAAGATGACTTTTTAGTTAAACTTTGACCAATTGGGTCAATGGGTAAAAAATTGACCATTTTGACCAATGTTGACTTTTTGGTTAAAAGTTGACTTATTGGGTCAATGGGTAGTCATTAGGTCAAAAATTGACAATTTTGAACAAAATTGACTTTTTGGTCATAGGTTGACCTATTGTGTCAATGGGTTTGTCATTGTGTCAAGGATTGACCTTTTTTTGCCAAAATTCACTTTTTAGTCAGAGATTGACTTATTGGTTCAATAATTAGACATTAATTCAAAAATTGATTATTTTGACCAAAATTGACTTTTTGATCAAAAGTTGACCAATTAGGCCAATGGGTTGGTCATTGGGTCAATGATTGATCATTTTGACCAAAGTTGAACGTTTGGTCAAAAGTTCACCTATTGGGTTAATGGGTTGGTCATTGGGTCAATGATATATTATTTTGACGAAAGTTGACTTTTCGGTCAGAGATTGGCTTACTGGATCAATAATTGGTCATTATGTCAAAAATTGATTCTTTGGTCAAAAGTTGACTTATGGGTTAACATGTTGGTCGTTAGGTCAACAATTGACTATTTTATCCAAAGTTGACTTTTTGGTCAAAAGTTGACCTATTAGGTCAATGGGTTGGTCATTGGGTCAAGGATTGACCATTTTGACCAAAGTTGACTTTTGGTCAGAGATTCACATATTGGGTCAATAATTGGTCATTAGGTCAAAAATTGATTATTTTGACCAAAATAAAATTTTTGGTCAAAAGTTAACCCATTACGTCAACGGGGTGGTCATTGGGTCAGAAATTGATCATTTTGACCAAAGTAGACTTTTTGGTCAAAAGTTGACCTATTGGGTCAATGGGTGGTCATTAGGTCAAAAATTAACTATTTTGACCAAAATTGACTTTTTGGTCAAAAGTTGACTTATTGGGTCAATGGTTTTGTCATTGGGTCAAGGATTGACCATTTTGACCAAAGTTGACTTTTTGGTCAGAGATTGATTTATTAGGTCAATAATTGGTCATTAGGTCAAAAATTGACTTTTTTACCAAAATGGAATTTTTGGTCAAAATTTAACCCATTGGGTCAACGGAGTGGTCTTTGGGTCAGAAGATGACCATTTTGACCAAAGTTCACTCTTTGGTTCAAAGTTGTCCTATTTGGTCAATGAGTTGGTTATTGGGTCAAGAATTGATCATTTTGACCAAAGATGATGTTTTAGTCAATAGTTTACCTATTAGGTCTATAGGTTGGTCATTGGGTAAAAAATTGACCATTTTGACCAAAGTTGAATTTTTGGTCAAAAGTTGACCTATTGAGTCTATGAGTGGTCATTAGGTCAAAAATTGACTGCTTTGACCAAAATTGACTTTTTTGTCAAAAGTTAACCAATTGGGTCAATGGGTTTGTCAATGTGTCAAGGATTCATCATTTTGACAAAAATTAACTTTTTGGTCAAAGATTAACTTATTGGGTCAATAATTGGTCATTAATTCAAAAATTGATTATTTTGACCAAAGTTCACTTTTTGGTCAAAAGTTGACTTATTAGGCTATTGGGTTGGTCATTGGGTCAAGGGTTGATCGTTTTGTCAAAAGTTGACATATTGGGTCAATGTTTTGGTTATTAGGTCAAGGATTGACCATTTTGACCAAAGTTGACTTTGTGGTCAAAGATTGGCTTCTTTGGGTCAGTAATTGGTCATTAGGTCAAAAATTGACTATTTTGATAAAAAATGACTTTTTGGTCCAAAGTTGACCTATTGGGTCAATGGGTGGTCATTAAGTCAAAAATTGCCTATTTTAACCAAAATTTACTTTTTAGTCAAAAGTTGACATATTGGGTCAATGGCTTTATCATTGGGTCAAGGATTGACCTTTTTGACTAAAGTTGACTTTTAGGTTAGAGATTGACTTTTTGGGTCAATAATTGGTCATTTGGTCAAAAATTAACTATTTTGACCAAAATTGATTTTTTGTCAAAAGTTAACCCATTAGATCGATAGAGTGGTCATTAGATTGAAAATTGACCATTTTGACCAAAGATGACTTTTGGTCAAAAGTTGACCTATTTTGTCAATGAGTTGGTAATTGGGTCAGGAATTGACCATTTTGAACAAAGATGACTTTTGGTCAAAAGTTGACCTATTGGGTTAATGGGTTGGTCATTAGGTCAAAAATTGACCATTTTGACCAAAGTTGACTTTTTGGTAAATAGTTGACCTATTGGGTCAATGGGTGGTCATTAGGTCAAAAATTGACTATTTTGACTGAAATTGATTTTTTGGTCAAACGTTGACCTGTTGGATTCGATGGGTTTGTCATTGGGTCAAGGATTCACCATTTTGACTAAACTTGACTTTTTGGTCAGAGATTAACTTATTGGGTTAATAATTGGTCATTAGGTAAAAAAATTGACTTTTTGACTAAAATTAAATTTTTGGTCAAAAGTTAACCCAATGGGTCATCGGGGTGGTCATTGGGTCAGAAATTGACTATTTTCACCAAAGTGGACATTTTGGTCAAAAGTTGACCTATTATGTCAAAGGGTGGTCATTAGGTCAAAAAATGACCATTTTGACTGAAATTGATTTTTTGGCCAAACGTTGACCAATTTGGTCAATGAGTTTGTCATTGGGTCAAGAATTCACCATTTTGACCAAAGTTGACTTTTTGGTCAGAGATTGACTTATTGGATCATTAATTGGTCATTAGGTCAGAAATTGTCTTTTTTTACTAAATTAAATTTTTGGTCAAAAGTTAACCCAATGGGCCATCGGGATAGTCATTGGGTCAGAAATTGACCATTTTGACCAAAGTTGACTTTTTGGTCAAAAGTTGACCTATTTGACCAATGAGTTGGTAATTGTGTAAAGAACTGACCATTTTGACCAAAGATGACTTTTTAGTCAAAATTTGACCTATTGGGTCAATGGGTTGGTCATTGCGTCAAAAATTGATCAATTTGACCAAAGTATACTTTTTGGTCAAAAGTGACCTATTGGGTTAATGGGTGCTCATTAGGTCAAATATTGACTATTTTGACCAAATTTCACTTTTTGGTCAAAAGTTGACCTATTAGGTCAATGTGTTTGTCATTGGGTCAAGGATTGACCATTTTGACAAAAGTTAACTTTTTTAGTCATTAGGTCAAAAATTGACATTTTTGACCAAAATTGAATTTTTTGTCAAAAGTTAACCCTTTGGGTTAATGGGGTGGTCATTGGGTCAGAAATTGACAGATTTGCCCAAAGATGACTTTTTGGTCAAAAGCTGACCTATTTTGACTAAAATTGAATTTTTGGTCAAAAGTTAACCTATAGGGTCAACCGGGTGGTCCTTGGGTCAGAAATTGTCTATTTGACCAAAGTTGACTTTTGGTCAAAAGTTGACATATTTGGTAAAAGAATTGGTAATTGGGTCAAGAACTGACCATTTTTACTGAAGATGACTTTTTAGTCAAAAGTTGATATATTGGGTCAATGGGTTTGTCATTGGGTCAAAAATTGACCATTTTGACCAAAGTTAACTTTTTGGTCAAAAGTTGACCTGTTGGGTCAATGGGTGGTCATTAGGTCAAAAATTGACCATATTGACTAAAGTTGACTTTTTGGTTAGAGATTAACTTATTGGGTCAATAATTAGTCATTAGGTAAAAAATTGTCTACTTTGACTAAAATTTATTTTTTGGTCAAAAGTTTACTCATTGGGTCAACGGGGTGGTCATTGGGTTAGAAATTGACCATTTTGAACAAAGTTGACATTTTGGTCAAAAGTTGACCTATTGGGTGAATTGGGGGTCAATTGGGGGTCATTAGGTCAAAATTTGACTATTTTTACCAAAATTAATGTTTTGGTCAAAAGTTGACCTATTGGGTCAATGGGTTTGTCGTTGGGTAAAGGATTCACCATTTTAACCAAAGTTGACTTTTTGGTCAGAGATTGACTTATTGGGTCAATAATTGGTCAATAGGTCAAAAATTGATTATATTGACCAAAGTTTAATTTTTTGCCGAAAGTTAACCCTTTGGGACAACGAGGGGGTCATTAGGTCAGAAATTGACCATTTTGACCAAAATTGAATTTTTGGTCAAAAGTTGACATATTTGGTTAATGAGTTGTTATTTGGCTCGAATTGACCATTTTTTACTAAAGATGACTTTTTGGTCAAAACTTGATACAATGGGTCAATGGGTTTGTCATTGGGTCAAAAATTGATCATTTTGACCAAAGTAGACTTTTTCATCAAAAGTTGACCTATTAGGTCAAAGGGTGGTCTTTTGGTCAAAAATTTACCATTTTGACCAAAGTTGACTTTTTGGTCAGAGATAGACGTATTGGGTCAATAATTAGTCATTAGGTGATAAAATGACAACATTGACCAAAATTGAATTTTTGGTCAAAAGTTTACCCATTGGTTCAATGAGGTGGTCATTGGGTCAAAAATTGCCTAGTTTGACCAAAGTTGACTTTTTGGTCAAAAGTTGACCTATTGGGTCAATGGGTGGTCATTTGGTCAAAAATTGACTATTTTGACAAAATTGACTTTTTGGTCGAAAGTTGATTTATTGGGTCGATGGGTTTGTCATTGGGTCAAGGATTGACCATTTTGATCAAAGTTGACTTTTTGGTCAGAGATTGACTTATTGGGTCAATAATTGGTCATTAAGTCAAAAATTGACTATTTTGACCAAAATTGAATTTTTGGCAAAAGTTAACCCATTGGGTCAACGGGGTGGTCATTGTGTCAGAAATTGACCATTTTGACCAAAGTTAACTTTTTGGTCAAAAGTTGACCTTATTTGGTCAATGAGTTGGTATTAGGTCTTGAATTGGCCATTTTGAGCAAAGATGACGTTTTAGTTAAAAGTTTACCTATTGGGTCTATGGGTTGGTCATTGGGTAAAAAATTAACCATTTTGACCAAAGTTGACTTTTTGGTCAAAAGTTGACTATTAGATGTATGGTGGTCATTAGCTCGAGATTGTGACTTTGTCAAAATTGACTTTTTAGTCAAAAGTTGACCTATGGGGTCAATAGGTTTGTCATTGTGTCAAGGATTGATCATTTTGACAAAAATTAACTTTTTGGTGAGAGATTGACTTATTGGGTCAATAATTGGCCATTAATTCAAAAATTGACTATTTTGACCAAAAATGACTTTTTGGTCAAAGGTTGACCTATTAGGCTAATGGGTTGGCCATTGGGTCGAGGATTGATTGTTTTGTCCAAAGTTGACCTTTTGATCAAAAGTTGATCTATTGGGTCAATGTGTTGGTCATTGGGTCAAGGTTTTACCATTTTGACTAAAGTTGACTTTGTGGTCAAAGATTGGCTTACTGGGTCAATAATTGGTCATTAGGTCAAAAATTGACTAATTTGACAAAAATTGACTTTTTGGTCGAAAGTTGACTTATTTGGTCAATGGATGGTCATTAAGTCAAAAATTGACTATTTTGACCAAAATTTACTTTTTGGTCAAAAGTTGGCTAGTAGATTCGATAGGTTTATCCTTAGGTCGAAGATTGACCATTTTGACCAAAGTTGACTTTTAGGTCAGAGATTGACTTTTTGGGTCAATATTTGGTTAGGTCAAAAATTAACTATTTTGACCAAAATTGAATTTTTGTCAAAAGTTAACCAGTTGGGTCAATGGAGTGGTCATTAGGTCAAAAATTGACCATTTTGACCAAAGATGACATTTTGGTCAAAAGTTGAAATATTTCGACCAAAATTGAATTTTTGGTCTAAAGTTAACATGTTGGGTCAACGGGTTGGTCATTGGGTCAGAAATTGACCATTTTGACCATAGTTGACTTTTTGGTCAAAAGTTGACCTATTGGGTCAACGGGTTCGTCATTGGGTCAACGATTCACCATTTTGGCCAAAGTTGACTTTTTGGTCAGAGATTGACTTATTAGGTAAAAAAATTGACTTTTTGACTAAAATTAAATTTTCGGTCAAAAGTTAACCCAATTGTTCTTCAGGGTGGTCATTGGGTCAGAAATTGACCATTTTCACCAAAGTGGACTTTTTGGTCAAAAGTTGACCTATTGGGTCAATGGGTGGTCATTAGGTCAAAAATTGACTATTTTGACCGAAATTGATTTTTTGGTCAAAAGTTGACCTGTTAGATTGATGAGTTTGTCATTGGGTTAAGGATTCACCATTTTGACCAAAGTTGACTTTTTGGTCGAGGAGATTGACTTATTGGGTCGATAATTGGTCATTAGGTAAAAAAATTGACTTTTTTGACTAAAATTAAATTTTTAGTCGAAAGTTAACTTGATGGGTCATCGGGGTGGTCTTTGGGTCAGAGATTGACCATTTTCACCAAACTTGACTTTTTGGACAAAATTTGACCAATTGGATCAATGGGTGGTCATTAGGTCAAAAATTGACTATTTTGACCGAAATTAATTTTTTGGTCAAATGTTGACCTATTGGGTAAATGAGTTTGTCGTTGGGACAAGGATTCACCCATTTGACCAAAGTTACCTTTTTGGTCTGAGATTGACTTATTGGGTCAATAATTGGTCATTGGTAAAAAATTGACTTTTTGACTAAAATTAAATTTTTGGTCAAAAGTTAACCCAATGGGTCATTGAAGTGGTCATTGGGTCAGAAATTGACCATTTTGACTAAAGTTGACTTTTTTGGTCAAAAGTTGACCTATTTGACCAATGAGTTTGTAATTGTGTCAAGAACTGACCATTTTGACCAAAGATGACTTTTTTGTCAAAAGTTGACTGTTAGATTGATGGGTTGGTCATTGGGTCGAAAATTGATCAATTTGACCAAAGTTTACTTTTTGGTCGAAACTTGACTTATTAGATCGATCGGTGCTCATTAGGTCGAAATTAAGCTATTTTGACTAAAATTAACTTTTTGGTCGAAAGTTGGTATTAGGTCGATGTGTTTGTTATTGGGTCGAGGATTAACCATTTTGACCAAAGTTGACTTTTTGGTCAGAGATTGATTTATTAGGTCAATAATTGGTCATTATGTCAAAAATTGATATTTTTGACTAAAATTGAATTTTTAGTCTAAAGTTAACCCAATGGGTCAACAGAGTGGTCATTGGGTTAAAAATTGACCATTTTGACCAAAGTTGACTTTTTGGTCAAATGTTGACCTATTTGGCCAATGAGTTGGTAATTGGGTCAAGAATAGACCATTTTGACCAAAGATGAGTTTTTAGTCAAAAGTTGATCTATTGGGTTAATGGGTTGGTCATTGGGTAAAAAATTAACCATTTTGACCAAAGTTGAAATTTTAGTCAAAAGTTGACCTATTAGGTTAATGAGTGGTTATTAGGTCAAAAATTGACTATTTTGACCAAAATTGACTTTTTGGTCAAAAGTTGACCAATTGGGTCGATGGGTTTATCATTGGGATAAGGATTGACCATTTTGACCAAAGTTTACTTTTTGGTCTGATATTGACTTATTGGGTCAATAATTGGTCAATGATTCAAAAATTAACCATTTTGAACAAAAAATTTTTTGTTTAAAAGTTGACCTAATAGGCCAATGGGTTGGTCATTGGATCAAGGATTGATCATTTTGACCAAAGTTGACTTTTTGGTCAAAAGTTGACCTATTGGGTTAATGGGATGGTCATTGGGTTAAGGAGACCATTTTGACTAAAGTTGACTTTTTGGTCAGAGATTGGCTTACTAGGTCAATAATTGGTCATTTGGTCAAAAATTGACTATTTTGACCAAAATTGACTTTTTAGTCAAAAGTTGACCGATTGGGTTAATAGGTGGTCATTAAGTGAAAAATTGATTATTTTGACCAAAATTGACTTTTTGGTCAAAAGTTAACCTATTGGGTCAAGGATTGACTATTCTGACCAAAGTTGACTTTTTGGTCAAAAGATGACCTATTTTGACAAAAATTAAATTTTTGGTCAAAAGTTAACCCATTGGGTGAACGGGGTGGTCATTGTGTCAGACATTGTCCATTTTGACCAAAGTTGACTTTTTGGTCAATAGTTGACCTATTTGGTCAATGAGTTGGTAATTGGGTCAAGAATTGATCATTTTGACTAAAGATGACTTTTTGGTCAAAAGTTGTTCTATTGGGTCATTAAGTTGGTCATTGGGTCAAAAATTGACCATTTTGACCACAGTGGACTCTTTGGTCAAAAGTTGACCTATAGGGTCAATGGGTGGTCATTAGGTCAAAAATTGACTATTTTGACCAAAAATGACTTTTCGTTCAAAAATTGACCTACTAGATCAATGTGTTTGTCATTGGGTCAAGGATTGACCATTTTGACCAAAGTTGACTTTTTGGTCAGAGATTGACTTATTGGGTCAAAAATTGGTCATTAGGTCAAAAATTGACTTTTTTGAACAAAATTGACTTCTTGGTCAAAAATTGACTTATTGAGTGATTGGGTTTGTCATTGGGTCAAGGATTAACCATTTTAATCAACGTTGACTTTTTTGACAAAAGTTGACATATTGGGTCAATGGGTTGGCCATTGGGTCAAGGATTGACCATTTTGACCAAAGTTGACTTTTTGGTCAGAGATTGGTTTAATGGGTCATAATTGGTCATTAGGTCAAAATTGACTATTTTGACCAAAATTGACTTTTTTGTCAAAAGTTGACCTATTGGGTCAGAGGGTGGTCATAAAGTCAAAAATTGACTACGTTCACCAAAATTGACATTTTGGTCAAAAGTTAACCTATTGGGTCAACAGGATTTTCATTGGGTCAAGGATTGACAATTTTGTCCAAAGATAACTTTTCGGTCAGAGATTGACTTATTGGGTCAATAATTTGTCACTTGGTCAAAAATTGACTATTTTGACCAAAATTGATTTTTTGGTTAAAAGTTAACACATTGGGTCATCGGGGTGGTCATTGGGTCAGAAATTGACCATTTTGACTAAAATTGACTTTTTAGTCAAAAGTTGACCTATTTGGTCAATGAGTTGGTAATTGGGTCAAGAATTGACCATTTTGACCAAAGATGATATTTTAGTCAAAAGTTAACCTATTGGGTCAATTGTTGGTCATTGGGTAAAAAATTAACCATTTTAACCTTTTGGTCAAAAGTTGACTGTTAGAGTTGATGGGTGGCCATCGGTCGAAAATTAGTTATTTTGACCAAAATTGACTTTTTGGTCGAAAGTTGACTATTGGGTCAATGGGTTTGTCATTGGATCGAGGATTGACCATTTTGACAAAAATTAACTTTTTGGTCGGAGATTGACTTATTGGGTCGATAATTAGTCATTAATTCGAAATTGACTATTTTGGCCAAAATTGACTTTTGGTCGAAAATAGAATCTATCGAGCAAAAGGGTTGTTCTTTGGGTTGAGGATTGATCGTTTTGTCAAAGTTGACATTTTGGTGAAAAGTTGACTATTAGATCGATGGTTGGTCATTTAGTGAGGAATGACCATTTTGTGAAAGTTGACTTTGTTAATTGAAGATTGACTTCTTGTAGGTCGATAATTAGTTATTAGATAAAAAATTTACAATTTTGACAAAAATTGACTTTTTGGTCAAAAGTTGACATATTGGTTCAATGGGTAGTCATTAAGTAAAAAATTGACTATTTTGACCAAAATTTACTTTTTGTTCAAAAGTTAACTTATTGGGTCAATAGTTTGTCATTAGGTCAAGGATTGACCGTTTTGACTAAACTTGACTTTTTGGTTAGAGATTGACTTTTTGGGTCAAAAATTGGTCATTAGGTAAAAAATTGACTATTTTGACCAAAATTGAATTTTTTTTCAAAAGTTAACCTATTGGGTCAACAAAGTGTTCATTGGGTCAAAAATAGACCATTTTGACCAAAGTTGACTTTTTGGTCAGAAGTTGACCTATTTAGTCGACGAGTTGGTAAGTGGGTCGAAATGACACAAAGATGACTTTTTGGACAAAATTTGACTTATTGGTTTAATGGGTTGGTCATTAGGTCAAAATTGAGCATTTTGATCAAAGTTGACTTTTTGGACAAAAGTTGACTGTATTAGATCGATGGGTGGTCATTAGGTTCAAAATTGACTATTTTGACCAAAATTGATTTTTTGGTCAAAAGTTGACTTATTTGGTCAATGGGTTTGTCATTGGGTCAAGGATTCACCATTTTGACCAAAGTTGACTTTTTGGACAGAGATTGACTTATTCGGTCAATAATTGGTCATTAGGTTAAAAATTAACATTTTTTACAAAAATTGAATATTTTGTCAAAAGTTAACCTAATGGGTTAACGGGGTGGTTATTGGGTCAGAAATTGACCATTTTGACCAAAGTTGACTTTTTGGTCAAAAGTTGACCTATTTGGTCAATGAGTTGGTAATTGGGCCAAGAATTGACCATTTTGACCAAAGATGACTTTTTAGTCGAAAGTTGACCTATTAGGTCGATGAGTTGAGTCATTAGGTCGAAAATTGACCATTTTGACCAAAGTTTACTTTTTGGTCGAAAGTTGACCTATTAGAGTCGATGGGTGCTCATTAGGTCGAAATTGACTATTTTGATCGAGAATTTACTCTTTGGTCGAAAGTTGACTTAATTGGCGATGAGTTGGGAATTGGGTCAAGAACTGACCATTTTTACCAAAGATGACTTTTTAGTCAAAAGTTGACCTATTGGGTTAACTAGGTTGTCATTGGGTCAGAAATTGACCATTTAGACCAAAGTTGAGTTTTTTGTCAAAGGTTGACCATATTTAGTGAGGAGTTGGTAATTGGGTCGAATTGATCATTTTGATCAAAGATGACTTTTTAGTCGAAAGTTGATCTATTAGATTCGATTGGTTGGTCATTGGGTCGAAAATTGACCATTTTGATGTTGAATTTTTAGTCGAAAGTTAACCTATTAGGTCGATGGGTCGTCATTAGGTTGAAATTGACTAATTTAACAAAGTGACTTTTTGGTGAAGTTGACTTATTGGGTCTATGAGTTTGTTATTGGGTCATGGATTGACCATTTGACCAAAGTTGATTTTTCTTGCCTGACATTGACTTAGTGGGTCAATAATTGGACATTAGGTCAAAAATTAACTTTTTGACCAAAATTGAATTTTTGGTCAAAAATTAACCCATTGGGTCAACGGGTTGGTCATTGGGTCAGAAATTGACCATTTTGATAAAAGTTGACTTTTTAGTCGAAAGTTGACTTATTTGGTTAATGAGTTGGTAATTAGATTGAGAATTGACGATTTTGACTAAAGATGACATTTGAGTCGAAAAGTTGACCTATTGGATCGATGGGTTGGTCATTGGGTAAAAAATTGACCATTTTGACCAAAGTTGATTTTTTGGTCGAAAGTTGACTGTTAGATTGATGGGTGGTCATTAGGCGAAAAATTAGCTATTTTGACCAAAATTAACTTTTTGGTCAAAAGCTGACCTATTGGGTCAATGGGTTTATCATTGGGTCAAGGATTGACCATTTTGTCAAAAATTAACTTTTTGGTCAGAGATGTACATATTGGGTTAATAATTGGTCTTTAATTCAAAAATTGACTATTTTGACCAAAATTGACTTTTTAGTCAAAAGTTGACCTATTAGGAAAATGGGTTGGTCTATGGGTCAAGGTCGATTGTTTTGTCGAAGTTGACTTTTTGGTCGGAATTTAGCCTGATTGGTCGATGGGTTGGTCATTGGGTCAAGGATTGACCATTTTGACAAAGATTGACTTTGTGGTCGAATTGAGACTGCTTAGATCGATAATTGGTCATTAGATAAAAAATTACTATTTAGACGAAATTTACTTTTTAGTCGAAAAGTTGACTATTGGATTCGATGGGTGGTCATTAAGTCGAAAATTGATTATTTTGACAAAAATTCTTATTTAGTCAAAAGTTGACCTTTTAGGTCAATGGGTTTGTCATTGGGTCAAAAATAGACCATTTTGACCAAAATTGAATTTTTCATCAAAAGTTAACTCATTAGGTCAATGGGGCGGTCATTGGGTCAGAAAGTGACCATTTTGACCAAAGATGACTTTTTGGTCAAAAGTTGACCTATTTGACCAAAATTGAATTTTTTTTTCAAAAGTTAACCTTTTGGGTCAACGAGGTGGTCATTGGGTCAGAAATAGACCATTTTGACCAAAGTTGACTTTTTCGTCAAAAGTTGACCTATTTGGTCAACGAGTTGGTAATTTGGTGATGATTTGACCATTTTGAACAAAGTTGACTTTTTGGACAAAAGTTAACCTATTGGGTTAATGGGTTGGTCATTGGGTCAAAAATTGAGCATTTGACCAAAGTTGACTTTTTGGTCAAAAGTTGACCTATTGAGTCAATGGGTGGTCATTAGGTCAAAAATTGATTATTTTGATCAAAATTGATTTTTGGTCGAAAGTTGACTGATTGGGTCGATGGGTTTGTCATTGGGTCGAAGATTCACCATTTTGACCAAAGTTGACTTTTTGGTCGGAGATTGACTTATTGGGTCGAAAATTGGTCATTATGCGAAAATTAACTATTTTGACTAAAATTGAATATTTGGTCAAAAGTTAACCTAAGGGGTGAACGAGGTGGTCATTGGGTCAAAAATTGACCTTTTTGACCAAAGTTGACTTTTTGGTCAAAAGTTGATATATTTGGCCAATGAGTTTGTAATTGGGTCAAGAACTGACCATTTTGACCAAAGATGATTTTTTAGTCAAAATTTGACCTATTGGGTCAATGGGTTGGTCATTAGATTGAAAATTGACCATTTTGACTAAAGTTGACTTTTTGGTCAAAAATTGACCTATTGGGTCAATGGGTCCTCATTAGGTCAAAAATTGATTATTTTGACCAAAATGGACTTTTTGGTCAAAAGTTGACCTATTTGGCCAATGAGTTAGATATTGGGTCAAGAACTGTCCATTTTGACCAAAGACGACTTTTAATCAAGATTTGACATTTTCGGTCAACGGGGGTTCTCATTGGGTCAGAAAATGACCATTTGGACCAAAGTTGAGTTTTTGGTCAAAGGATGACCTAATTGGCCAATGAGTTGTAATTGGGTCAAAAATTGATCATTTTTACCAAAGATGACTCTTAGTCAAAAGTTGATCTATTGGGTCAATGGGTTGTTCATTGGATCAAAAATTGACCATTCCACCAAAGTTGAATTTTTTGTCAAAAGTTGACCTATTAGGTCAATGGGTGGTCATCATGTGAAAAATTGATTATTTTGACCAAAATTGACTTTTTGGTCAAAAGTTGACTTATTGGGTCAATGAGTTTGTCATTGGGTAAAAGATTGACCATTTGACCAAAGAAGAATTTTTGGTCTGAGATTAACTTATTGTGTCAGTAATTGGTCATTAATTCAAAATTTGACTGTTTTGACTAAAATAGACTTTTTGGTCAAAGGTTGACCTATTAGGGCAATGGGTTGGTCATTGGGTCAAGGATTGATCATTTTGACCAAAGTTGACTTTTTGGTCAAAAGTTGACCTATTGGGTTAATGGGTTGGTCATTGGTTCAAGGATTGACCATTTTGACCAAAGTTGACTTTTGGTCAGAGATTGGCTTACTAGGTCAATAATTGGTTATTAAGTCAAAAATTGTCTATTTTGACCAAAATTGACTTTTTGGTTAAAAGTTGACCTATTGGGTCAATGGGTTTGTCATTGGGTTAAGGATTGACCATTCTGACCAAAGTTGATTTTTTGGTCAGAGATTGACTAATTGGGTCAATAATTGATCATTAGGTAAAAAATTGACTCTTTTGACCAAAATTGAATTTTTGGTCAAAAGTAAACCCATAGGGTTAACGATGGGGTCATTGGGTTAAAAATTGACCATTTTGAGCAAAGATGACTTTTTGGTCAAAAGTTGACCTATTTTGACCAAAATTGAATTTTTCGTCAACAGTTAACCCATTGGGTGAACGGGGTGGTCATTGGGTCAGAAATTATCCATTTTGACCAAAGTTGATTTTTTGGTCAAAAGTTGTCCTATTTGGTAAATGAGTTGGTAATTGGGTCAAGAATTGACCATTTTTATTGAAGATAACTTTTTAGTCAAAAGTTAATCTTTTGGGTCAATGGGTTGGTCATTGGGTCAAAAGCTGACCATTTTGACAAAAGATGACTTTTTGGTTTAAAGTTGACCTATTGGGTCAATGGGGGGTCATTATATCAAAAATTATCTATTTTGACTAAATTTGACTTTCTGGTAAAAAGTTGACCGTTAGATCGATGGGTTTGTCGATGGGTTCGAGGATTGACAATTTTGACCAAAGTTGACTTTTTGGTCAAAGATTGACTTATTGGGTCAATAATTGGCCATTAGGTGAAAAATTGAATATTTTGACCAAGATTGAATTTTTGGTCAAAAGTTAACCCGTTGGGTCAACGGGGTGGTCATTTGATCAGAAATTGACCATTTTGACAAAATTTGACTTTTTAGTCAAAAGTTAACCTATTTAGTCAATGAGTTGGTAATTGGGTCAAGAATTGACCATTTTGACAAAAGATGAGTTTTTAGTCAAAATTTGACCTATTGGGTTAATTGGTTGGTCATTGGGTTAAAAATTGACCATTTTGACCAAAGTTGAGTTTTTGGTCAAAAGTTGAGTTTTAGGTCAAAAATTAACTATTTTGAACAAAATTGACTTTTTTGTTAAAATTTAACCAATTGGGTAAATGGGTTTGTCATGGGTCAAGGATTGACCGTTTTGACCAAAATTCACTTTCTGGTCAGAGAAAGACTTATTGAGTCAATAATTGGTCATTAATTCAAAAATTGACTACTTTGACCAAAATTAACATTTTGGTCAAGTGTTGATCTATTAGGCCAATGGGTTGGTCATTAGGTCAAGGATTGATCATTTTGACCCAAGTTGACATTTTGGTCAAAAGTTGACCTATTGGGCCAAAAGGTTGGTCATTGGGTCAAGGATAAACCAATTTGAACAAAGTTGACTTTTTGGTCAGAGATTGACTTACTAGGTCAATAATTGGTCATTAGGTAAAAAATTGACAATTTTAGCCAAAGTTGATTTTTTGATCAAAAGTGCACCTATTGAGTCAATGGGTTGGTCATTGGATCAACAATTGATAATTTTGACCAATGTTGACTTTTTGGTCAAAGTTGACTGTTAGGTCAATGGGTTGGTCATTGGGTCAAGGATTGACCATTTTGACCAAAGTTGACTTTTTGGTCAGAGATTGACTTATTGGGTCAATAATTGGTCATTAGGAAAAAATTGACTATTTTGACCAAAATTAAATTTTTGGTCAAAAGTTTATCCATTGGGTTAACGGGGTGGTCATTTGGTCAGAAATTGACCATTTTGACCAAAGTTGACTTTTTGGTCAAACGTTGACCTATTTGGCTAATGAGTGGGTAATTGGGTCAAGAATTTGACATTTTGACCAATGATGACTTTCTAGTTAAAATTTGACCTGTTAGATTGATGGGTTAGTCATTGGGTAAAAAATTGACCATTTTGACCAAAGTTGACTTTTTGGTCGAAAGTTGACTTATTCGATCGATGGAGAGTCATTAGGTTAAAAATTGACTATTATGAACAAAATTGAATTTTTAGTCAAAGTTGACCTATTTGGTCAATGGGTTAGTCATTGGGTCAAGGATTGACCATTTTGACCAAAATTCACTTTTTGGCAAGAGATTGACATATTAGGTTAAAATATGGTCATTAATTAAACAATTGACTATTTTGGCCAAAATTGACTTTTGGGTAAAAAGTTTACCTATTAGGCCAATGTGTTGGTCATTGAGTCAATGATTGATCATTTTGACCAAAGTTGACCGTTTGGTCAAAAGTTAACCAATTGGGTCAATGGGTTGGTCATTGGGTCAAGGATAAACCATTTTGGCGAAAGTTGATTTTTTGGTCAGAGATTGTCTTACTGGATCAATAATTGGTAATTTGGTCAAAAATTGACTATTTTGACCAAAATTAATTTTTTGGTCAAAAGTTGACTTATTGGGTCAATGGGTTGGTCTTTGGGTCAACAATTGACAATTTTAACCAAAGGTTACTTTTTGGTCAAAAGTTGACCATTTTGACCAAAGTGGACTTTTTGATCAGAGATTGGCTTACAAGGTCAATAATTGGTCATTAGGTCAAAAATTGACTATTTTGACCAAAATTGACTTTTTGGTCAAAAGTTGACCATTTGGGTCGATGGGTGATCATTAAATCAAAGAATTGACTATTTTGACCAAAATTGATTTTTTGGTCAAAAGTTGACTTATTGGGTCAATGGGTTTGTCATTGGGTCAAGGATTGACTATTCTGACCAAAGTTGACTTTTTGGTCAAAAGTTGACCTTCTTGAACAAAAATTGAATTTTTGGTCCAAAGTTAACCCATTGGGTGAACGGGGTAGTCATTGGGTCACACATTGTCCATTTTGACCAAAGTTGATTTTTTGGTCAAAAGTTGACCTATTTGGTAAATGAGTTGGTAATTGGGTTAAGAATTGATCATTTTGACTGAAGATGACTGTTTGGTCAAAAGTTGATATATTGGGTCAATAAGTTGGTCATTGGGTCAAAAATTGACCATTTTGACTAAAATTTACATTTTGGTAAAAAGTTGACCTATTGTGTCAATAGGTTTGTCATTGGGTGAAGGATTGACCATTATGACCAAAGTTGACTTTTTTGTCAGAGATTGTCTTATTGGGTAAATAATTGGTCATTAGGTCAAAAGTTGACTATCTTGACCAAAATTAAATTTTTTGTCAAAAGTTAACCCATTGTGTCAATGGGGTGGTCATTGGGTCAGAAATTGACCATTTTGACCAAAGTTGACATTTTGGTTAAAAGTTGACATATTTGGTCAATGAGTTAGTAAATGGGTCAAGAATTGACCATTTTGACCAAAGATGACTTTTTAGTCAAAATTGGACCTATTGGGTCAATGGGTAGAAAATTAACCATTTTGACCAAAGTTAACGTTTTGGTCAAAAGTTGACTATTGGGTCAATGGGTTTGTCATTGGGTCAAGGATTGATCATTTTGATCAAATTTGACTTTTTGTCAGAGATTGACTTGTTGGGTTAATAATTGGTTATTAATTCAAAAATTGATTATTTTGACCAAAATTGACTTTTTGGTCAAAAGTTGACCTAATAGACCAATGTGTTGGTCATTGGGTCAAGGATTGATCATTTTGACCAAAGTTGACTTTTTGGATAAAAATTGACATATTGGGTCAATGGGTTGGTCATTGGGTCAAGGATTGACTATTTTGACCAAAGTTGACTTTTTGGTAAGAGATTTGCTTACTGGGCCAATAATTGGCCATTAGGTCAAAAATTGACTATTTTGACCAAATTTGACTTTTTCTTCAAAAGTTGACTAATCAGATCGATGTGTGGTCATTATGTCGAAAATTGATTTATTTTGACCAAAATTGACTTTTTGGTTAAAACTTGACATTTTGGGTCGATGGGTTGGTCATTGGGTCGAGATTGACCATTTTGACCAAAGTTGACTTTGTGGTCGAAGATTGACTTATTGGGTCGATAATTGGTCATTAGGTCGAAAATTGATTATTTTGACCAAAATTAAATTTTGGTCGAAAGTTTATCCATTGGAGTTAACGGGGTGGTCATTTGGTCGAGGAAATTGACCATTTTGACCAATGTTGACTTTTGGTCGAAGGTTGACTGTTTGACGTTAGTGGGTAGATTAGGTCGAGAATTTGACATTTTGACCAATGAAGACTTTCTAGTTAAAATTTGACCTATTGGGTCAAAGGGTAGGTCATTGGGTAAAAAATTGACCATTTTGACCAAAGTTGACTTTTTGGTCAAAAATGATTTATTCGGTCAATGGATAGTGATTAGGTCAAAAATTGACTATTATGAACAAAATTGAATTTTTAGTCAAAGTTGACTAATTGGGTCAATGAGTTTGTCATTGGGTCAAGGATTGACATTTTAACCAAAAATTACTTTTTGGCCAGATATTGAGATATTGGGTCAAAACTTGGTCATTAATAAAAAAATTGACTATTTTGGTAAAAATTGATTTTTTGGCCAAAAGTTGACCTATTAGGCCAATGGGTTGGTCATTGGGTCAATAATTGATCATTTTGACCAAAGTTGACCGTTTGGTCAAAAGTTAACCAATTGGGTCAATGGGTTGGTCATTGGGTCAAGGATAAACCATTTTGGCTAAAGTTGATTTTTTGGTCAGAGATTGTCTTACTGGATCAATAATTGGTCATTTGGTCAAAAATTGACTATTTTGACCAAAATTGATTTTTTGGTCAAAAGTTGACTTATTGGGTCAACGAGTTAGTCATTGGGTCAACAATTGACCATTTTTACCAAAGTTTACTTTTTGGTCAAAAATTGACCTACTGGGACAATGAGTTTGTCATTTGGTCAAGGATTGACCATTTTGGCTAAAGTTGACTTTTTGGTCAGAGATTGACTTACTTGGTCAATAATTGGTCTTTGGGTCAAAAATTGATTTTTTTTACCAAAATTAAATTTTTGGTCGAAAGTTAACCGATTACGATTGAAGGGGTAGTCTTTGGGCGAGAAATTGATCATTTTGACCGAAAGTTGACTTTTTGGTCGAAAAGTTGGCATATTTGGTCAATGAGTTGGTAATTGGTTTAAGAATTGACTATTTTGACCGAAGATGACTTTTTGGTCAAAATTTGATCTATTGGGTTAACGGGTTGGTCCTTTGGGTCAAAAATTAACCATTTTGACCAAAGTTGACTTTTTGGTCATAAGTTGACTTATTGGGTTAATGGGTGGTCTTTTAGTCAAAAATTAACTATTTTGACAAAAATTGACTTTTTGGTCAAAAGTTGACCTATTGGGTCAATGGGTTTGTCTTTGGGTCAAGGATTAACTATTTTGAGCAAAGTTGACTTTTTATTCAAAGATTGACTTATTGGGTCAATAATTGGTCATTAGGTCCAAAATTGACTATTTTGACCAAAATTGAATTTTTGGCCAAAAGTTAACTCATTGGGTGAACGGGGTGGTCATTGGGTCAGAAAATGACCATTTTGACCAAAGTTGACTTTTTTGTCAAAAATTGACCTATTTAGTCAAGGAGTTGGTAGTTGGGTCAAGAATTGACCATTTTGACCAAAGATGACCTTTTAGTCAAAAGTTGACTTATTAGGTTAATGGGTTGGTCGTTGGGTAAAAAATTGAACATTTTGACCAAAGTTGACTTTTTGGTCAAAAGTTGACCTATTGTGTCTATGGGTGGTCACTAGGTCAAAAATTGATTATTGACAAAAATGACTTTTTGGTGAAAAGTTGACTTGATTAGGTCGATGTGTTTGTCATTGGGTCGAGGATTGACCATTTTGACCAAAGTTGACTTTTTGGTCGAAGATTGACCTATTGGGTCGATAATTGGTCATTAAGTCGAAAATTGAATTTTTTTTGACCAAAATTTAACTTTTGGTCAAAAGTTGACACTATTAGGGCTAATGGGTTGGACATTGGGTCAAGGATTGATCATTTTGTCCAAAGTTGACTTTTTGGTCAAAAGTTGACCTATTGGGTCATTGGGTCAAGGGTTGACCATTTTGACCAAAGTTGACTTTATGTTCAAAGATTGGCTTAATGGGTCAAAAATTGGTCATTAGGTAAAAAATTGACTATTTTCATAAAAATTGACTTTTTGGTCAAAAGTTGACATATTGGGTCAATGGGTGGTCTTTAAGTAAAAAATTGTCTATTTTGACTAAAATTTACCTTTTGGTTAAAAGTTAATCTTTTTGGTAAATGAGTTTGTCATTGGGTAAAGGATTAACCATTTTGACCAAAGTTGACTTTTTGGTAAGAGATTGACTTTTTGGGTCCATAATTAGTCATTAGGTCAAAAATTGACTATTTTGACTAAAATTGAATTTTTGGTCAAAAGTTAATCCATTGGATCAACGGGGTAGTCATTGGGTTAGAAGTTAACCCTTTTGACCAAAGATGAATTTTTGCTCAAAAGTTGACCTCTTTTGACCAAAAATGAATTTTTGGTCAAAAGTTAACCTTTTGGGTCAACCGGGTGGTCATTCGGTAAGAAATTGACCATTTTGACCAAAGTTGACTTTTTGGTCAAAAGTTGACCTATTTGGTTAATGAGTTGGTTATTGGGTCGAGAATTGACCATTTTGATCGAATGATGACTTTTTGGACGAAAGTTGACTATTCGGTTAATGGGTGGTCATTGGGTCAAATATTGACCATTTTGACCAAAGTTAACTTTTTGGCAAAAGTTGACCTATTGGGTCAATGGGTGGTCATTAGGTCAAAAATTGAATATTTTAACCAAAATTAATTTTTTGGTCAAAAGTTGACTATTGGGTTAATGGGTTTGTCATTGGGTCGAAGTTGACCATTTTGACGAAAGTTGACTTTTTGGTCAGAGATTGACTTATCGGATTCGATAAGTGGTCATTAGGTCAAAAATTGTCTTTTTGACTAAAATTGAATTGTTGGTCGAAAGTTAACGTGAGGTCGACGGGGTAGTAATTGGGTCATAAATTGACCATTTTGACCAAAGTTGACCTTTTGGTCGAAGTTGACCTATTTGGTCGATGGGTTGGTAATTGGGTTCGAGATTGACCATTTTGACCAAAGATGACTTTTTAGTCGAAATTTGACCTATTAGGTCGATGGGTTGGTCATTAGGTCAAAAATTGACCATTTTGATCGAAGTCGACTTTTTGGTCGAAAGTTGACTATTGGAGTCGATGAGGTAGCTCATTAGAGTCGAAAATTGACTATTTTGACCAAAATTTACTTTTTTGTCGAAAGTTGACCTATTAGGTCAATGGGTTTGTCATTGGGTCAATGATTGACCATTTTGACCAAAGATGACTTTTTTGTCAAAAGTTGATCTATTGGGTCAATAGGTTGGTGATTGGGTCAAAAATTGACCATTTTGACCTAAGTTGAAATTTTGTTCAAATGTTGACCTATAAGGTCAAAGGGTGGTCATTAGGTCAAAATTTGATTATTTTGACCAAAATTGAGTTTTTGGTCAAGAGCTGACCTATTTGGTCAATGGGTTTATCATTGGGTCAGGGATTGACCATCTTGACCAAAGTTAACTTTTTGGACTGAGATTGACTTATTAGGTCAATAATTGGTCAATAATTCGAAATTACCATTTTGACCAAAATAGACTTTTTGGTCAAAAGTTGACCTATTAGGCCAATGAGTTGGTCATTGCGTCAAGGATTGATCATTTTGACCAAAGTTGACTTTTTGGTCAAAAGTTGACCATTTTGACCAAAGTTGACTTTTTGGTCAGAGATTGGCTTACAAGGTCAATAATTGGTCATTAGGTCAAAAGTTGACTATTTTGACCAAAATTAACTTTTTGGTCAAAAGTTGACCATTTAGGTCAATGGGTGATCATTAAGTCAAAAATTGACTATTTTGACCAAAATTGATTTTTTGGTCTAAAGTTGGCTTATTGGGTCAATGGGTTTGTCATTGGGTGAAGGATTGACTATTCTGACCAAAGTTGACTTTTTTGTCAAAAGTTGACCTTCTTGGACAAAAATTAAATTTTTGGTCAAAAGTTAACCCATTGGGTGAACGGGGTGGTCATTGGGTCAGACATTGTCCATTTTGACCAAAGTTGATTTTTGGTCGAAAGTTGACTTATTTAGTAAATGAGTTGGTAATTGGGTTAAGAATTGATCATTTTGACTGAAGATGACTGTTTGGTCAAAAGTTGATATATTGGGTCAATAAGTTGGTCATTGGGTCAATAATTGACCATTTTGAGTAAAATTTACATTTTGGTAAAAAGTTGACCTATTTGGTCAATAGGTTTGGGGTGAAGGATTGACCATTATGACCAAAGTTGACTTTTTCATCAGAGATTGACTTATCGGGTAAATAATTGGTCATTAGGTCAAAAATTGACTATCTTGACCAAAATTGAATTTTTTGTCAAAAGTTAACCCATTGTGATCGATGGGGTGGTCATTAGATTAGAAATTGATGCATTTTGACGATGTTGACTTTTTGGTCAAAAGTTCACATATTTGGTCAATGAGTTGGTAAATGGGTCAAGAATTGACAATTTTGACCAAAGATGAATTTTTAGTCAAAATTAGACCTATTGGGTCAATGGGTAGAAAATTGACCATTTTGACCAAAGTTAACTTTTTGGTCAAAAGTTGACTATTGGGTCAATGGGTTTGTCATTGGGTCAAGGATTGATCATTTTGATCAAATTTGACTTTTTTGTCGAATGTTGACTTATTGGGTCGATAATTTGGTTATTAATTCAAGAATTGACTATTTTGACCAAAATTGACTTTTTGGTCGAAAGTTGACTATTAGGTCAATGGGTTGGTCACTGGGATAAGGATTGATCATTTTGACCAAAAATGACTTTTTTGATCAAAAGTTAACATATTGGGTCGATGGGTTGGTCATTAGGTCGAGGATTGATCTATTTTGACCAAAGTTGACTTTTTGGTCGAGTATTTGACTTCTTGGGTCGATAATTGGTCATACGGTCGATAATTGGTCATTCGGTCGAAAATTGAGTATTTTGACCGAAATTAACTTTTTCTTGAAAGTTGACCTGATTAGATCGATGGGTGGTCATTATGTCGAAGATTGACTATTTTGACCAAAATTGACTTTTTGGTCGAAAGTTGACATATTGGGTCGATGGGTTGGTCATTAGGTCGAAGATTGACCATTTTGACCAAAGTTGACTTTTTGGTCGAGAGATTGACTTATTAGGTCGATAAATGGTCATTAGGTCGAAAATTGATTATTTTGACCAAAATTAATTTTTTGGTCGAAAGTTGACCTATTGGGTTAACGGGGTGGTCATTTGGTCGAAGATTCACCATTTTGACTAAAGTTGACTTTTTGGTCGAAGGTTGACTATTTGGTCGATGAGTGGGTAATTGGGTCGAAGATTTGACATTTTGACCAATGATGACTATTTAGTTAAAAGTTTGACTATTAGGTCGATGATTTGGTCATTGGGTAAAAAATTGACCATTTTGACCAAAGTTGACTTTTTGGTCGAAAGTTGACTTATTCGGTCGATGGATGGTCATTAGGTCAAGAATTGAGTATTATGAACGACATTAAATTTTTAGTCGAAGTTGACTGATTAGGTCGATGGGTTTATCATTAGGTCGAGGATTGACCATTTTGACCAAGATTGACTTTTTGGTCGGAGATTGACATATTGGCTCGATAACTTGGTCATTAATTAAAGAATTGACTTATTTTGACGAAAGTTGACTTTTTGGCTAAAAGTTGACTATTAGGTCGATGGGTTGGTCATTAGATTCGATGATTGATCATTTTGACCAAAGTTGACTGTTTTGGTCGAAAGTTGACTTATTGGATCGATGAGTTGGTCATTGGGTCAAAGATAAACCATTTTGGCGAAAGTTGATTTTTTGGTCAGAGATTGTCTTTTTTGATCAATAATTGGTCATTTGGTCAAAAATTGTCTATTTTGACCAAAATTGATTTTTTTGGTCAAAAGTTGACTTATTGGGTCAACGGGTTGGTCATTGGGTCAACAATTGACCATTTTAAACAAAGTTTACTTTTTGGTCAAAAGTTGACCTATTGGGACAATGGGGTTGTCATTGGGTCTAGGATTGACCATTTTGACCAAAGTTAACTTTTTGGTCAGAGATTGACTTATTGGGTCAATAATTTGGTCATTAGGTCAAAAATTGACTATTTTGACAAAAAATGAATTTTTGGTCGAAAGTTGACCTATTAGGTCAATGGGGTAGTCATTGGGTCGAAGATTGATCATTTTGACGAAAGTTGACTTTTTGGTCGAAAGTTGACTATTGGGTCATTGGAGTCGATGGATTGAGATTACATTTTGACCAAAGTTGACTTTATGGTCGAAGATTGGCTTATTGGATCGATAATTGGTCATTAGGTCAAAAATTGACTATTTTGATCAAAATTGACTTTTTGAGTCGAAAAGTTGACTGTTAGATTCGATGGGTGGTCTTTAAGTAAAAAATTTTTTATTTTGACCAAAATTTAAATTTTGGTTGAAAGTTGACCTTTGGGGTAAATGAGATTGTCATTGGATAAAGGATTAACCATTTTGAGCAAAGTTGACTTTTTGGTAAGAGATTGACTTTTTGGGTCCGTAATTAGTCATTAGGTCAAAAATTGACTATTTTGACTAAAATTGAATTTTTGGTTAAAAGTTAACCCATTGGGTCAACGGGTTAGTCATTGGGTCAGAAATTAACCCTTTTGACCAAAGATGACTTTTTGGTCAAAAGTTGACCTATTTTGACCAAAATTGAATTTTTGGTCAAAAGTTAACCTTTTGGGTCAACCGGTGGTCATTCGGTAAGAAATTGACCATTTTGACTAAAGTTGACTTTTTGGTCAAAAGTTGACCAATTTGGTCAATGAGTTGGTTATTGGGTCAAGAATTGACCATTTTGAACAAAGATGACTTTTTGGACAAAAGTTGACCTATTGGGTTAGTGGGTTGGTCATTGGGTCGAATATTGACCATTTTGACCAAATTTAACTTTGGTGAAAGTTGACTATTAGGTTGATGGGTGGTCATTAGGTCGAAAATTGACTATTTTGAACAAAATTAATTTTTTGGTCGAAAGTTGACTATTTGGTTAATGGGTTTGTCATTAGATTCAGGATTCACCATTTTGACCAAAGTTGACTTTTGGTCGGAGATTGACTTATTGGGTCGATAAGTGGTCATTAGGTCGAAAATTATCTATTTTCGACTTAAATTTAATTGTTGGTCAAAGTTAATCCAATGGGTCAACGGGGTAGTCATTGGGTTAGAAATTGACCATTTTGACCAAAGTTGACCTTTTGGTCAAAAGTTGACCAATTTGGCTAATGAGTTGGTAATTGGGTCAAGAATTGACCATTTTGACCAAAGATGACTTTTTAGTCGAAAGTTAACCTTTTAGGTCAATGAGTTGGTCATTAGGTCGAAAATTGACCATTTTGATCAAAGTTGCTTTTTGGTCGAAAGTTGACTGTTAGATCGATGGGATGTTCATTAGGTCAAAAATTGACTATTTTGACCAAAATTGACTTTTTTTGTCAAAAGTTGACCTATTAGGTCAATGGGTTTGTCATTGGGTCAACGATTGACCATTTTGACCAAAGATCACTTTTAGTCAAAAGTTGATCTATTGGGTCAATGAGTTGGTGATTAGGTCGAAAATTGACCATTTTGACCAATGTTAAATTTTGGTCAAATGTTGACATATTGGCAGATTGTGATCATTAGGTCGAAATTTGATTATTTTGACAAAATTGAGTTTTTGGTGAAAGTGATCTTATTGGGTCGATGGATTTGTCATTGGGTCGAGGATTGACCATCTTTGACCAAAGTTGACTTTTTGAGTCGAATGATTAGGTTGATGTTGAATTCGATAATTGAATACGATTTGACGAAATAGACTATTTTAGACAAATGGATTGTCATTGCGTCGAAGTTGATCATTTGACCAAAGTTGACTTTTTGGTCAAAGTTGACCATTTTGACCAAAGTTGACTTATTGGTCGGAGATTGGCTTATGAATTCGATAATTGGTCATTACGTCAAAATTGACTATTTTGACCAAAATTGACTTTTTGGTCGAAAAGTTGACCTATTGGGTCAATGGGTTGGTCATTAAGTCGAGAATTGACAATTTTGACCAAAATTGACTTTTGGTCGAAGTTGACTTGTTAGATTGATGATTTGTCATTGGGTTAAGGATTGGCTATTCGGCTAAAGTTGACTTTTTGGTCGAAGTTGACCTTGGACCAAAATTGAATTTTTGGTCGAAGTTAACCCATTGGGTTGAACGGAGTTGGTCATTGGGTCGGACATTGATCCATTTTGACTAAAGTTGACTTTTTGGTCGAAAGTTGACCTATTTGGTAAATGGAGTTGGTCATTGGGTCGAGATTGATCATTTTGACGAAGATGTGACATTTGGTCGAAAGTTGACTATATTGGGTCAATAAGTTGGTCATTAGAGTCGAAAATTGACAATTTTGACTAAAATTAATATTTTGGTCAAAAGTTGACCGATTGGGTCGATAGGTTTGTCATTGGGTCGAAGGATTGACCATTATGACCAAAGTTGACATTTTTGGTCGAGAGATTGACTTATTGGGTAAATGAGTTGGTCATTTAGGTCGAAAATTAACTATTTTGACAAAATTGAATTTTTTGTCAAAAGTTGACCTATTATGGTCAATGAGTTGGTCATTAGGTCAGAAATTGACCATTTTGACCAAAGTTGACTTTTTGGTCGAAAGTTGACTGTTTAGATCGATGAGTTGGTCATTAGATCGAGAATTGACCATTTTGAGCTAAAGTTGACTTTTTAGTCGAAATTGGACTTATTGGGTCGAATGGGTATTGGTCAAAATTGACCATTTTGACCAAGAAGTTAACTTTTTGGTCGAAAGTTGACTATTAGATTCGATGGGTTTGTCATTGGGTCGAAGATTGACCATTTTGATCAAAGTTGACTTTTTGGTCAGAGTTGACTTATTGGGTCGATAATTGGTTATTAGTTCGAAAATTGACCATTTTGACTAAAATTGACTTTTTGGTCGAAAGTTGACTATTAGGTCGATGGGTTGGTCTTTGGGTTAAGGATAGAGCATTTTGACCAAAGTTGACTTTTTGGATCAAAGATTGACATTATTTGAAGTCGAATTGGTGTTGGTCATTAGGTCGAAGATTGACCATTTTGCCAAAGTTGACTTTTTGGTCAGAGATTAACTTATTGGGTTAATAATTAGCCATTAGATTAAAAATTGACTATTTTGACCAAAATTGAATTTTTGTCGAAAGTTGACCTATTAGATTCGATGGGTTAGTCATTAGATCGAGAATTGATCATTTTGACCAAAGTTGACTTTTTGGTCAAAAGTTGACATATTAGGTCGATGGGTTTGTCATTGGATCGAAAATTGACCATTTTGACGAAGTTGACTTTTGGGTCGAAGATTGGCTTATTGGGTCGATAATTGGTCATTAGGTCGAAAATTGACTATTTTGACTAAAATTGACTTTTTGGTCAAAGTTGACTGATTGGGTCGATGGGTTGGTCATTAGGTCAAAGATTGACTATTTTGAGCTAAAGTTGACTTTTTGGTCGAAAGTTGACTTATTGGGTCGATGGGTTAGTCATTGGGTCGAAGATTGACCATTTTGACAAAGTTGACTTTTTGGTCGGAGATTGACTTATTAGGTCGATAATTGGTCATTAGGTCAAAAATTGATTATTTTGACCAAAATTAAATTTTTGGTCAGAAGTTGATCCATTAGATTATCGGAGTTAGTCATTCGGTCGAAATTGACCATTTTGACCAAAGTTGACTTTTTGGTCGAAAGTTAGCTTATTTGGTCAATGAGTTAGTAATTAGGTCGAAATTGACCATTTTGATCGAAGATGACTTTTTGGTCGAAAATTGATCTGTTGGATTCGATGGGTTGGTCATTGGGTCGAAAATTGACCATTTTGACCTAAGTTGACTTTTTGGTCAAAAGTTGACTTATTGGGTTAATGATGTGGTCATTAAGTCGAAAATTGATTATTTTGACCAAAATTGACATTTTGGTGCAAAGTTGACCTATTGAGTCAATGGGTTTGTCATTAGGTCAAGGTTGACTATTTTGACAAAGTTGAACTTTTTGGTCGGAGATTGACTTATTGTGTCGATAATTGGTCATTAGGTCAAATTCATTATTTTGACCAAAATTGAATTTTTGGTCAAAAGATTAACCATTGGATTGATGCAGGTAGGTCATTAGGTCGAGAAATTGACCATTTTGACCAAAGTTGACTTTTTGGTCGAAGTTGACTTATTTGGTCGATAGTTGGTAATTAGGTCAAGAATTTGACCATTTTGACGAAGATGACTTTTTAGTTAGATTTGACTCATAGTTAGGATTGATGTGTGAAAATTGACTATTTTGACCGAATGTTGACTTTTTGGTTAAAAGTTGACTTATTAGATTGATGGGTGGTCATTAGGTCAAGATTGAGCTATTTTGAACAAAATTAACTTTTTGGTCGAAAGTTGACCTATTGGGTCGATGGGTTTGTCATTAGGTCGAGGATTGACCATTTTGACGAAAGTTGACTTTTTGGTCGAAGATTGACTTATTAGATTCGATAGATTGGTCATTAGTTGAAAATTGACTATTTTGACCAAAATTGACTTTTTGGTCGAAAGTTGACTTATTAGGCGATGGGTTGGTCATTGGGTCGAAGATTGATCATTTTGACGAAGTTGAGCTTTTTGGTCGAAAGTTGACCTATTGGGTCGATGGGTTGGTCATTGGGTCGAAGATTGACCATTTTGACGAAAGTTGACTTTTGGTCGAGAGATTGGCTTACTAGATCAATAATTGGTCATTAGTGTGAAAATTGATTCATTTTGATCGAAAGTTGACTTTTGATCATTGGATTAACGATTGACGCATTTTGACGAAGTTGACTTTTTGGTCAAAAGTTGACCTATTGGGTCAATGGGTTGGTCAATAGGTCAAGGATTGACAATTTTGACCAAAGTTGACTTTTTGGGTCAATAATTGGTCATTAGATCAAAAATTGACTATTTTGACCAAAATTGAATTTTTGGTGAAAAGTTGACCGATTGGTCGATGCAGGATGGTCATTGGGTCGAGAAATTGATCATTTTGACTCAGAAATTGACATTTTGGTCGAAAGTTGACTGTTAGATTGATGGGTGGTCATTATGTTAGAATTGATCATTTTGACGAAAATTGACTTTTTGGTGAAAAGTTGACTGTATTAGGTCAAATGGTTTTGATCATTGGGTCGATGAGTTGCCGATTTTGACGAAAGTTGACTTTTTGGTCGAGAGATTGACTTTATTGGAGTTAATGAATTGGTCATTAGGTCGAAAATTAACTATTTTGACTAAAATTGAATTTTTAGTCGAAAGTTAACTCATTGGAGATTCAGCGAGGTTGGTCATTAGAGTTGAGAAATTGACCATTTTGACCAAAGTTAACTTTTTGGTCGAAAGTTGTCCTATTGGATCATTGAGTTGGTAATTGGGTCGAAGATTGACCATTTTGACCAAAGATGACGTTTTAGTCGAAAGTTTGATCTATTGGAGTCGATGGGTTGGTCATTGGGTCGAAAATTGACCATTTTGACCAAAGTTGACTTTTTAATTAAAAGTTGACTTCATTAGGTCGATGGGTGGTCATTAGGTCGAAATTAATTATCTGACAAAATATAACGTCAATAAGTTGATCTATTAGGTGATAAGTTTGTCATTAGATTGAGGATTGATAATTTTGACTAAAGTTGTTTTTTAGGTTAGAGATTGACTTTTTGAGTCAATAATTGGTCATTAGGTCAATAATTGATTATTTTGACCAAAATTGATTTTTTGTCAAAAGTTAACCCATTGGGTCAATGGAGTGGTCATTGGGTAAAAAATTGACCATTTTGACCAAAGATGACTTTTTAGATCGAAAGTTGACTGTATTTGATCAATGAGTTGGTAATTGGGTTGAGCAATTGACCATTTTGAACTAAGATGATCTTTAGATTCGAAGTTGACTGATTGGAGTTAAGGGTTAGTCATTAGGTTAAAATTGATTATTTTGACCAAAATTGAATTTTTGGTCGAAAGTTGAGCTATTGGGTCGATGGGTGTGTCATTGGGTCGAGAATTGACTATTTTGACTAAACTTGACTTTTTGGTCGAGAGATTAACTTATTGGGTTAATAATTGGTCATTAGGTAAAAAAATTGACTTTTTGACTAAAATTGAATTTTTAGTCGAAAGTTGACTTGATTGGGTCGATCGGGTTGGTGATTGGATGAGAAATTGACCATTTTGACCAAAGTGGACTTTTGGTCGAAAGTTGACTTATTAGGTCGATGGGTTGGTCATTTGGTCGAAAATTGACTATTTTGACCAAAATTGATTTTTGGTCGAACGTTGACCTATTGGGTCGATGGGTTTGTCATTAGATTGAGGATTCACCATTTTGATCAAAGTTTATTTTTTGGTCAGTGATTGACTTATTGGGTCAATAATTGGTTATTAGGTCAGAAATTGACTTTTTTGTCTAAAATTAAATTTTTGGTCAAAAGTTAACCCGATGGCTCATCGGGATGGTCATTGGGTTAGAAATTAACCATTTTGACCAAAGTTGACTTTTTGGTCAAAAGTTGACCTATTTGATCGATGAGTTGGTAATTGTGTAAAGAACTGACCATTTTGACCAAAGATGACTTTTTAGTCAAAAGTTGACCTATTGGGTCAATGGGATGGTCATTGGGTGAAAAATTGATCAATTTGACCAAAGTTTACTTTTTGGTCAAAAGTTGACCTATTGGGTTAATGGGTGCTCATTAGGTCAAAAATTGACTATTTTGACCAAATTTGACTTTTTGGTCAAAAGTTGACCTATTAGGTCAATGTGTTTGTCATTGGGTCAAGGATTGACCATTTTGACAAAACTTGACTTTTTTGTCAGAGATTGACTTATTGGGTCAATAATTTGTCATTAGATCAAAAATTAACATTTTTGACCAAAATTGAATTTTTAGTCAAAAGTTAATCCTTTGGGTTACTGGGGAGGTCTTTGGGTCAGAAATTGACCATTTTGACCAAAGATGACTTTTTAGTCAAAAGTTGACCTATTTTGACTAGAATTGAATTTTTGGTCAAAAGTTAACTTTATTAGATTGATCGGGTGGCATTAGGTCGAAGTTTTCCATTTTGACCAAAGTTGACTTTTCAGTCGAAAGTTGACTGTTAGATCGATCGGTGGTCGATGAGTTAAAAATTAACCATTTTGACCAAAGTTGACTTTTGGTCAAAAGTTAACTTATTGGGTCAATGGGTTTGTCATTGGGTTAAAAATTGACCATTTTGACCAAAGTTGACTTTTTGGTCAAAAGTTGACCTATTGGGTCAATGGGTGGTCATTAAGTGAAAAAATGAGCATATTGACCAAAGTTGACTTTTTTGTTAGAGATTAACTTATTGGGTCAATACTTGGTCATTAGGTAAAAAATTGACTACTTTGACTAAAATTAAATTTTTGGTCAAAAGTTAACCCATTGGGTCAACGGGGTGGTCATTGGGTCAGAAATTGACCATTTTGACCAAAGTTGAAATTTTGGTCAAAAGTCGACCTATTGGGTCGAATGGGGGTCATTAGGTCAAAAATTGACTTTTTGGTGAAAAGTTAACTTATTGGGTCAATGGGTTTGTCGTTGGGTCAAGGATTGACCATTTTAACCGAAGTTGACTTTTTGGTCAGAGATTGACTTATTGGGTCAATAATTGGTCATTAGGTCAAAAATTGACTTTATTAACCAAAATTGATTTTTTTTTTTCCAAAAGTTAACCATTGGGACATCGGGGTGGTCATTGGGTCGAAATTGACCATTTTGAGCAAAGTTGACTTTTTGGTCGAAAGTTGACCTATTTTGACTAAAATTGAATTTTTTTGTCGAAGTTAACCTGTTAGATTGATTTGGGTGGTCATTGGAGTCGAGAATTGTCCATTTTGACCAAAGTTGACTTTTGGTCGAAAGTTGACTGTTGGTAAATGAGTTGGTAATTGGGTCAGAATTGACCATTTTTACTTGAAGATGACTTTTTGGTCGAAAGTTGATATATTGGGTCGATGGGTTTGTCATTAGGTCGAAAATTGACCATTTTGACCAAAGTTGACTTTTTGGTCAAAAGTTGACCTATTGGGTCAATGGGTGGTCATTAGGTCAAAAATTGACCATATTGACCAAAGTTGACTTTTTGGTTAGAGATTAACTTATTGGGTCAATAATTGGTCATTAGGTAAAAAATTGACTACGTTGACTAAAATTTAATTTTTGGTCAAAAGTTAACTCTTTAGGTCAACGGGGTGGTCTTTGGGTCAGAAATTGATCATTTTGACCAATGTTGACATTTTGGTCGAAAGTTGACCTATTGGGTCAATTGGGGGTCATTAGGTCAAAAATTGACTATTTTGACCAAAAATTGACTTTTTGGTCGAAAGTTGACTGATTAGGTCAATGGGTTTGTCGTTCGGTAAAGGATTAACCATTTTAACTAAAGTTGACTTTTTGGTCAAAGATTGACTTATTGGGTCAATAATTGATCATTAGGTCAAAAATTGACTATATTGACCAAAATTGAATTTTTTGCCAAAGTTAACCCTTTGGTACAACGGGGTGGTCATTGGGTCGAAAATTGACCATTTTGACCAAAGTTGAATTTTTGGTCGAAAGTTGACATATTTGGTCGATGAGTTGGTAATTAGGTCAAGAATTGACCATTTTTACTAAAGATGACTTTCTGGTCAAAAGTTGATACATTGGGTCAATGTGTTTGTCTTTGGGTCAAAAATTGACCATTTTGACCAAAGTTGACTTTTTGGTCAAAAGTTGACCTATTGGGTCAATGGGTGGTCATTAGGTCAAAAATAAACCATATTGACCAAAGTTGACTTTTTGGTTAAAGATTAACTTATTGGGTCAATAGTTGGTCATTAAGTAAAAAATTGACTACTCTGACTAAAATTTAATTTTTGGTCAGAAGTTAACTCATTGGGTTAACGAGGTGGTCTTTAGGTCGAGAATTGACCATTTTAGCAAAGTTGACATTTTGGTCGAAAGTTGACTATTGGGTCGATTGGAGTCATTAGGTCGAAAATTGACTATTTTTACCAAAATTGACTTTTGGTCGAAAGTTGACTATTGGGTCAACGGGTTTGTCGTTAGGTCGAAGATTGACCATTTTGACCAAAGTTGACTTTTGGTCGGAGATTGACTTATTAGGTCGATAATTGGTCATTAGGTCAAAAGTTAGTTATTTTGACCAAAATTGAATTTTTGGTCGAAAAGTTAACTCATTAGATCGACGGGGTTAGTCATTGGGTCGGAAATTGACCATTTTGACCAGTTGATTTTTGTCAAAAGTTAACTTTATTTGGTCGATGAGTTGGTAATTGGGTCGATGAATTGACCATTTTGACGAAAGATGACATTTTAGTTAAAGGTTTACTGTTTGGTGTATGGGTTGGTCATTGGGTAAAAATTGACCATTTTGACCAAAGTTGACTTTTTGGTCGAAAGTTGACTATTGAGATTGGTCATGGTGGTGATTGAACTTTGATCAAAATTGACTTTGGGTCAAAAGTTGACCTATTGGGTCAATGAGTTTGTCATTGTGTCAAGGATTGATCATTTTGACAAAAATTAACTTTTTGGTCAGAGATTGACTTATTGGGTCAATAATTGGTCATTAATTCAAAAATTGATTATTTTGACCAAAATTGACTTTTTGGTCAAAAGTTGACCTATTAAGCTAATGGGTTGGCCATTGGGTCGAGGATTGATCGTTTTGTCCAAAGTTGACCTTTTGGTCAAAAGTTGACCTATTGGGTCAATGTGTTGCTCATTGGGTCAATGATTTACCCTTTTGACCAAAGTTGACTTTGTGGTCAAAGATTGGCTTACTGGGTGGTCAAAATCAAAATAAGTGGTCATTAGGTCAAAAATTGACTTTGTGGTCAAAGTCAAAATAATTGGTCATTAGGTCAAAAATTATTTATTTTGACAAAAATGACTTTTTGTGCAAAGTTGACTTATTGGATCGATGAATGGTCATTAAGTCGAAAATTGACTATTTTGACCAAAATTTACTTTTTGGTCGAAAGTTGACCTGTTGGATCGATGAGTTTGTCACTGGTTCAAGGATTGACCATCTTGGACAAAGTTGACTTTTAGGTCAGAGATTGACTTTTTGGGTCAATAATTGGTTAGGTCAAAAATTCACTATTTTGACCAGAAATTGAATTTTTGTCAAAAGTTAACCCATTGGAGTCGATGGAGTGGTCATTGGGTAAAAAATCTGAACTATTTTGGTGAACGTTGAACTATTTCGGTCAAAGATTGACATTTTGGTCAAAAGTTGAACTATTTTGTCCAAAATTGAAATTTTGGTTTAAAGTTAACATATTAGGTCAACGGAGTGGTCATTGGGTCATAAATTGACCATTTTGACCATAGTTCACTTTTTGGTCAAAAGTTGACCTATTTTGTCAATGAGTTGGTAATTGGGTCAAGAATTGACCATTTCGAATAAAGATGATTTTTTGGTCAAAAGTTTACCTATTGGGTTATTGGGTTGGTCATTGGGTCAAAATTTGACCATTTTGACCAAAGTTGACTTTTTGGTCAAAAGTTGACCTATTGGGTCAATGGGTTTGTCAAAGGGTCAAGGATTCACCATTTTGACCAAAGTTGACTTTTTGGTCAGAGATTGACTTATTGGGTTAATAATTGGTCATTAGGTAAAAAAATTGACTTTTTTGACTAAAATTAAATTTTTGGTCAAAAGTTAACCTGATAGGTCTTCGAGGTTGGTCATTGGGTCAGAAATTGACCATTTTCACGAAAGTGGACTTTTTGGTCGAAAGTTGACTGTTGGATCGATGGGTTGGTCATTAGGTCGAAAATTGATCATTTTTACCAAAGTTGACTTTTTGGTCAAAAGTTGACCTATTGGATCAATGGGTTTGTCGTTGGGTCAAAGATTGACCATTTTGACCAAAGTTGACTTTTTGGTCGAAGATTGACTTCTTGGGTCGATAATTGGTCATTAGGTCGAAAAGTTACTTATTTTGACCAAATTGAATTTTTGTCAAAAGTTAACCTATTGGGTCAATGGGGTGGTCATTGGAGTCAGAAATTGACCATTTTGACCAAAGTTAACTTTTTGGTCAAAAGTTGACTTTATTTGGTCAATGAGTTGGTAATTGGGTCATGAATTGACCATTTTGACCAAAGATGACATTTTAGTTAAAAGTTTACCTATTGGGTCTATGGGTTGGTCGTTGGGTAAAAAATTAACCATTTTGACCAAAGTTGACTTTTTGGTCAAAAGTTGACCTATTAGATGCATGAGTGGTCATTAGCTCAAAGATTGACGACTTTGTCGAAATTGACTTTGGGTCGAAAGTTGACTATTAGGTCGATGGGTTTGTCATTAGATCGAGGATTAACCATTTTGACCAAAGTTGACTTTTTATTCAAAGATTGACTTATTGGGTCGATAATTGGTCATTAGGTCGAAAATTAACTATTTTGACCAAAATTGAATTTTTGGTCAAAAGTTAACCCATTGGGTGAACGGGGTGGTCATTGGGTCAGAAAATAACCATTTTGACCAAAGTTGACTTTTTTTGTCAAAACTTGACCTATTTAGTCAAGGAGTTGGTAGTTGGGTCAAGAATTGACCATTTTGACCAAAGATGACCTTTTAGTCAAAAGTTGACCTTTTAGGTTAATGGGTTGGTCATTGGGTAAAAAATTGAACATTTTGACCAAAGTTGACTTTTTGGTCAAAAGTTGACCTATTGTGTCTATGGGTGGTCATTAGGTCAAAAATTGATTATTTCGACAAAAATGACTTTTTGGTCAAAAATTGACGGATTAGGTCAATGTGTTTGTCATTGGGTCAAGGATTGACCATTTTGACCAAAGTTGACTTATTGGTCAGAGATTGACCTATTGGGTCAATTATTGGTCATTAGGTCAAGAATTAAGTATTTTGACCGAAATTAACTTTTTGGTCAAAGTTGACATATTAGGATTCAATGGGTTGGACATTGGGTCGAGGATTGATCATTTTGTCAAAGTTGACTTTTTGGTCAAAAGTTGACCTATTGGGTCATTGGGTCAAGGATTGACCATTTTGACCAAAGTTGACTTTATGGTCAAAGATTGGCTTAATGGGTCAAAAATTGGTCAATAGGTAAAAAATTGACTATTTTGATAAAAATTGACTTTTTGGTCAAAAGTTGACATATTAGGTCAATGGGTGGTCTTTAAGTAAAAAATTGTCTATTTTGACTAAAATTTACATTTTGGTTAAAAGTTAATCTTTTTGGTAAATGAGTTTGTCATTGGGTAAATGATTAACCATTTTGACCAAAGTTGACTTTTTGGTAAGAGATTGACTTTCTTGGTCCATAATTAGTCATTAGGTCAAAAATTGACTATTTTGACTAAAATTGAATTTTTGGTCAAAAGTTAACCCATTGGGTCAACGGGGTAGTCATTGGGTCAGAAATTAACCCTTTTGACCAAAGATGAATTTTTGCTCGAAAAGTTGACCTCTTTTGACCAAAATGAATTGTTGGTCGAAAAGTTAACCTTTAGATTGACGGGTGAGTCATTCGGTAAGAAATTGACCATTTTGACCAAAGTTAACTTTTTGGTCGAAAGTTGACTTTATTTGGAAAATGAGTTGGTTATTGGGTCGAGAATTGACTATTTTGAACAAGATGACTTTTTGGACGAAAGTTAACTTTATTCGATTAATGGGTAGTCATTGGGTCGAATATTGACCGTTTTGACCAAAGTTAACTTTTGGCAAAAGTTGACTCATTAGGTCGATGGGTGGTCATTAGGTCGAAAATTGAATATTTTAACCAAAATTAATTTTTGGACGAAAAGTTGACTGTTGGGTTAACGGGTTTGTCATTGGGTCGAGGATTCACCATTTTGACCGAAGTTGACTTTTGGTAAGAGATTGACTTATCGAGTCGATAAGTGGTCATTAGGTCGAAAAATTGTCTTTTTCGACTAAAATTTAATTTTTGGTCGAAAGTTAACTGATGAGTCGAGCGGGGTAGTAATTGGGTCGAAATTGACCATTTTGACCGAAGTTGACCTTTTGGTCGAAAAGTTGACCTATTTTGCCGATGAGTTGGTAATTGAGTCGAAGCTGACCATTTTGACCGAAGATGATTTTTTGTCGAAAGTTGACCTTTTAGGTCGATGGGTTGAGTCATTAGGTCAAAAATTGACCATTTTGACCAAAGTCGACTTTTGGTCGAAGTTGACTATTAGATCGATGGGAGCTCATTAGGTCAAAAATTGACTATTTTGACCAAAATTGATTTTTTTGTCAAAAGTTGACCTATTAGGTCAATGGGTTTGTCATTGGGTCAAGGATTGACCATTTTGACCAAAGATGACTTTTTAGTCAAAAGTTGATCTATTGAGTCAATGGGTTGGTGATTGGGCCAAAAATTGACCATTTTGACCAAAGTTGAAATTTTGTTCAAATGTTGACCTATTACGTCAAATGGTGGTCATTAGGTCAAAATTTGATTATTTTGACCAAAATTGAGTTTTTGGTCGAAGATTGTCTGATGAATCAATGGGTTAGTCATTTGGTCGAGGATTGACCATCTTGACGAAAGTTAACTTTTTGGGTCGAATTGACTTATTAGATCAATAATTGGTCGACAATTAAAAGCTATTTTTGACCGAAATAGACTTTTTGGTCAAAAGTTGACCTATTAGGCCAATGAGTTGGTCATTACGTCGAAGGATTGATCATTTTGACCAAAGTTGACTTTTTGGTCAAAGTTGACCATTTGACCAAAGTTGACTTTTTGGTCGAAGATTAACTTACAAGGTCGATAATTGGTCATTAGGTGAAGTTGGCTATTTTGACCAAAATTAACTTTTTAGTCGAAAGTTGAGTCATTTTGACGAAAATTGATTTTTGGTCGAAAGTTGACTTATTGGGTCGATAGGGTTTGTCATTGGGTCGGAAGTTGACTCATGCTGACCAAAGTTGACTTTTTGGTGAAAAGTTGACCTTCTTGGACAAAAATTGGATTTTTGGTGAGATTAACATAGGTGGGTTGAGCGGGGTTGGTCATTAGATT